>VDFB02000003.1:635351116-635387449 GCA_007258455.2 Sequoia sempervirens
CGCAACAAGTACATTGCTTCAAAGAGGGGCAAAATGTAGAAATGCAAAATTAACATTATGCATTCGATCGGATTCAGTCAAATTAGATGTTGCATTAGGACCATTCATCAATTAATCAGGTGCACTTTCATCCATTCATTAAATAATCTCATTTCCTAAGGTCATTTATCAAATAAACATTATCATTCAACCTTCATCTTGCATCATCCATTTAGTTAAATAAATCAGGACTTCATTTAAATCAAATCCTAAATCATATTCCATCATTTTCTAATTCAAATAAATCAATTATCAAAGTCTTAAAAGTCAACTCATCTAATCAGCATTAAATCAGCATAATCATCATCTATTTAATCTAACCCTGATTAAATATTAATCCCACCCCACTTGCATTCTCTATATATCTCCACTTGCACAATAAATCAATTTTATTGATTGATTAAAACCTCATTTTCCCTCAACATGACAAGTCAAACATTGCATTTATTGTTGTTTTTCTTGTCCCCCTCTCAGAATTTATTGCAAATTCAAATTCAAATTTTCCCTCTCATGGGAACTCTTCCCAAATCTTGCACACACATCAACCAATCACCATTTGACAAGTGGCCTATCCTCATTGGAGAATCTTTAGTCCCACATTCACCATTTTGGCCAATCTCTCATCAAGAAAATCTATAAAATAAGGCCTTCATTCTCATTCATGCATCCACAATTTTATGCAAGGTTACTCTCTTCATTTGAGATTTGATCTTGTCCATTTCATTCCATCATCTCCATTTGCATTTTATCATCTTGGGCTTTGATCAAGGATTGGGAAAGGGTCACTAGCACATGTGAAACCAATCCACTATGGAATAGGTGACTTGTAATTGCTTTCTTAATGCTTTAGTTTTTCTTTTTGTCATGTATTGCATTTTAGAAGTCTTTACAAGGTATTTCATAGAGGTATTTTGTTAGATTTTTGAAGTACTAACCCCTATATGAGTTTAGTTTTTGCAGATTTCAATGGATTCCTCCAGAAGGTAACATCATTTGCTCAAGCCAAGGCAAGGGAGGAGATATTGAAATCTCACATCGAGGACAGTGAGTTGCTAAGTCTTGTATCTGGTATCTTGGAGATCATACCTACACATGTCAAGGATTCATCTAATTCTCCCTTCGGTTAGCTGAAGAAACTTATCAACTCTGTAAGTACTCACTTTGAGTCTCTTGAAAAGTCAGTTGAGGATAAGATCTAGAAAGAATTTGATGCAAATAGGTTCAGTAGATAAAAGAGTATCATTGCTAATGATAAATCCCTATTAGCTACCTGTGTAAAGAACATTCAAGGTGTATTATCTAAGGGTGGAAATATCTACACATCATGCTTATCCTTGTCCAAATTCACTGAGGTCACTGAGAAGAAAATTAAGGAATATGAGAAATAGTTAGCAGATATTTCTCAAGCCTTTGATCCTCTAACCGTTCTTTTGAGTAAGCAAGAAGGTCAAATCATATCCCTTCTTGACAAAATTAAAAGTTTGAAGCATGAAAAAGATAGAATTTTTGAAAGGGTACATGATCTCAGAGGACTAATTGGTCCTAAGATGGAGACAATGCTTAGTGCATTGAAGGAAGCATAGGATGCTATGGCTGTCAGTGATCTAACAAATCTTGATTCTACAAAGATGCAATCCTACCTATTATGTGGTCACATGACTATTTTGGAGAGTCTAAAAAAGAGTTGGGACACTATTTTAAGCCTATTGAAGAACAATTTTGTAGACATATTCTAGTCAATGTAAGTTAGAAAATCATGTTTGTACATACACAGTTTGTTCATAGAAATTTTGTATGATTTTTGGTATGTGGATTCCCGTCTTTGTCACTGATGTCAAAGGGGGAGTGTGGGACAATGAAAAATTCCTTATTCATCTCAGAGGGAGTTGTGATTAAAAAAAAAAAATTGAAGTTTTGAGGATTGTAGTGTATTCATGTTGGTACTGATTCTGACACTTAGTCATTTTTCACTAAGTGTTGCCATCAATGCCAAAGGTGGAGATTGTTGGAAAGAGACACTACACAAGTCATCTGGTGTTGTCATTGATGGAAACCCTAGTTAGTAATCCTATCTGCACTTCAGTATTTGCTTATACCGAGAGTCAGATTGAAGATATGTGTTAAATTGTCAAAGCTAAAACAGGGTATCTGACAGAGCTATGTACATTGACTCATACGTAAATTCATGTTATCATTTTGAGTTGTTGATCTTAGGGAATGTCTTTTGATGTGTGAAATTTCTTATCTTTGAATCATAGAGCCTCATATTGATTGGTGTGCAAGTTAGAAGATTTGGTTTATTGATTTTCAGTCTAACAGTGCAGAAAGGTCGATAGGGTGATTGTAGCGTGTTGTGGATCTTCGAGGAATAATTTATGAAGGTGTTTCATGTTCGAGGATGTTTTTTTGGGTCCTCACTATGTTGTGGATGACTTTGGTTAATTTGCATCAATAATTCTTTATGGATTGAGCCAACAATTTGTACATGTTTTATATTTTGTTGAAGTTGACATATGGTTGATGTAATCTCTAGTCGCAGATATATATAATCGATTACTCATATCATTTTGAGTTGTGTTGTGATAAGATGAAAAATTAAGAAGGATTATAGATTGATTGTGTGATATTTCATTTGATCAAAAATAATATTGGTGATTCAGATCAAAGCAGACAGAGTCTCAAGAGCAGAATCAGATAGAGTATGAAGAATGTGATCTATGTGCTTAACCGGAACTATAATCAAGCATTATCAGATGCTATCTCATAGTTCATCCACTCCATATTGTCTATCTATTTTTGTAAGATAGTGATTCTTCTTTTGGGTAGTAAGCCTTTTGTATTTGAGCAATGAACTCTAGGCAGTGCGCTTGAATGCATATGCATTCCCCATTTGTAAACACTTATTTTGAGTATACTCATATTGTGGATTGACCTCCATCATGTTTTTTCCCCTAATAGGGTTTCCACATAAAAAAATCCTTGTGTTATAGTGTTTTGGTTGATTGTCTTGTGTTCTTGCATCTTTATTTTGGTTCAATGTTATAAGTGGTTTAAAGATCAAGTTAATAAAGTTAAATTTTGCAGAACATTGATTCACCCCCCTCTCAGTGTTCCTTGATTCTAACACAACCTAGATATGGAGGTAAGCCTAGAAGAACTATCTAGCCTCAAGCAAGCCAAAGGAGATACATTTGTAGCCTTCCTGCAATGGTGAAGGTCTAGAGCTAGCAAGAGAAATTGTCCATGCCTGAAGAACCAAAAAATTAGGACCATTATCTCCAACCTTGAAGTGAGCTTGTCTTTCACTTGAAAATACAAGTATTACAAAATACAACCAACTTATACCCAAAGCTCTCAACAATTGAAAGAGCCCTCATAGCACAATGGGGCACATCTTCATACCAAGACAATAGACCATCAACAAGTTACAATGACAAACCTCACACGTGGGCCAAGAACAGGAATGTTACTAACGATGGTGTCGTTGACACCAAATTTGTTGTCAATTCCCCAAGGTAGAATACATAACAACAAATGTACCAATAACCACAAATCAATACCCAAAGCACCCCACAAATCAACCCATCATCACAACAACCTAAAAATCAAATTGTCAACAACATAAATGCTCAAGGGGGACCACCCCGAAAGAACAAATATCCCCTTAAATGAAAATACACACCACTTGGGGAACCAATAAAATTTGTCATGCAACAACTAGTATAAGAAAATCTCATCAAAATCCCTATTTATGAAAATTACCAAGAGACTCAAGTTAAGCCACCATGGTATAATGAGAAGCACCTTTTTGTCTTTCAAAAAATATAGGGACACACGATAGCTTGTTGTATGAGACTCAAGAATCTGATCCAAGATCTCATTGATAATAATGTTATAAACATTGAACAACCAACATGGAATCAAGACCTCAAAATATACATGAATCTAATGCTGTATCACAATAAAGGAAACAACAATGGTAAAGTAAAAATCTACCACAATGTGAACCATATTTATGACCATGTTGTTGCATCCTTGGATGAATGGGTAACGGTTGTCAATATCAAACTAGAGTTGAGTGTGGAGTCACCACACATAGTAAAAACATTTCCATCCTAGGACCTTCACTACCACCAAAGGCACTAGCTTCCAATCCAAAATCAAACTCTAATGGTTATAATGTCCTAGATCAACTGAAAAAGACCCCTACCTAGATCTCCATTATGGAGTTGCTAAAAATCTCACCCGCACATAGGGACATCCTATAGAAGGCATTGGTTGCATCTTTCATTCCCACCAACCTTAATGCTAACCAATTTCAAGCTATGGTTAGACATATCACCACACCGCATCTTCGGACATTCTCTAAGCATGATCTTACAACTCAACCATCTCATAACTGTGCACTCCATCTTGAATTCCTAGTCCACAAGAACAAGGTCAAACGGGTCTTAGTGGATGGAGGTGTGGGTTTGAATATTTATACTCTACAGCTCATAAAGAATCTAGGATTCTCAGAAGATGTCATCAAAAAATGAAAAGGTATCACTATCAGGGCTTATGACGATCAAGAACGAGTGTCCCAAGGCACCATTCAACTCCCCATCCAAGTAGGGCCAAAAATAATGAAGACCACTTGCCAATTCCTTGACTTTGAACTCCCATACAATATCCTCCTAGGGTGCCCATGGATCCATGGGATGCAAGTTGTCGCATCCACCTTCCACCAATGTGTTAAATTCCTTTACCAAAATAAAGAAGTCACGATCCACCACGACCCCGAACCATTCTATTATTGCAAAAATCTAGAGGCCACATATTATAAAATCCCCCAAGTCCCAAAAAATGATGAGGAACCAACATCTCTGTTTATTGACCCATCCACTCTAGCCTCCACTTCTAAGACAAAGACACCTACCATTCATAACATCCTAGATGTCAAAGTTATAATCCAAGATAATGGGTGTGGGGACTATAAAATGAAAAAGAGTGCCTTTGTGATATGAGAGCTACCTCAATCTCCTATATCTCATGGAAAACCACAACCAATTGACACAGCATCTCAGACCTTCAAAGAAGAAGCCACCACCTTCAAAAAGTGGGGAGTTATAAGCAAAGAGGTGGCAGATGAGAAGGATATATCTAGCCTATTATATCAAGATGAAAGACATGTGTCTGCTCTTCCAATGGAAGAGGACAACGAAGGGATATAGTTAATGTTTGGAATGGGCTACAAAAAAAATGAAAAACTCAGTAAAAATGACAATGGCCTATTAGAACCTATCATTGTTGATAAGTGCCTTAAGAATCTTGGCCTTGGATGTACCCCTATGAAGTTAACCATACTCGGCAAGGGTGCTATAGTTAAAATAGTCAAAGCTTCCCCATCGGTACCTGTATTGGTTAGTTATCCCTTTGAGGATCCCATCTCCAACTTACCCATGCTATTTGAGGACTCCTCCCTTTTTATGATGACAACCATGTCTTTTGAGTCAAGTACACAAACCATGGAACTAAAGCTTGTTTACCCCCAACCCATCGATTGTGACCAACAAGGACCACTGATCTTAAACACATTTGAAAACAATGAGGCTCTCTCAGAATTCATGGGACTAATCGATACTCTACCATATGGAGATCATAAAGTAGGGTTTCATATTAAGTTGTAAACACATGTGTACTATGGGGAAACAATTGAATCTCTTAGTCACAAAATAAAAAATCTAAGAGTAATGTCTAGGTCTCTAAGTGAAAACCACACTGTGGCACTTTATGACCCAAAAATAGTAAAAAGAAAGGACATATCTGATGGTGAAAACCACTCTAAGGTGCCAAAGGATGAGGGATTCAATCGTCCACTTACTGCTGCTAGCAAGAGCTCCAGTATGACCTCCCCTATATTGAGATCTTCTTCCATTCATGTTTGAACAAATGCAATGTTTCTTTCAGAGTCGCCACCTACTTTTCCAAAAGTAGGAAAATGATTATTTCTGATCTTTTACCCAGCGGAATCACTCCTTCTGAATCTTCTCAAATTATAACCTTTTCTTCAATGACTCTATAATGTGGTCTTCAACCAAATTTTCTGATATAGTCCCTAGTAGAGTCGCCAATTTGTTAGCTCTCAAAAATGTAGGTGGAATGCCTCAAGAGGTTTCCATTCTCTTGATACACTTTAGGGTAACAGACAAGGTCAAGAGAACTCAACCTTCTACTCTTTAGGTGCTACTAAACCTAGGTGGGTGTACCTTTCTGAATGAAGTAGACTTGACTTATGGTTATCCTTTTTGCAATGATTTGTCCACAATGGCAGATGGAAGTGAACAAATGAATTCAAGTGCAATAGCAATCTCCTTAATCTAAATCCTAAAATACTCAATTAATAGAAAAGAGAATAAATGAATCTTTAATGATGAAACTGCAGAGACCAGTGCCTTATTGGGTATGCAGAGTCAAATGAAATCAAGATGATCAACACTCTCTGGAGAAAACTCAAATTATTTGGCATACATTCTGTTTACAACTTGTATAAACATGCAATACTGTAACTACTAAGCTCTACTTTAACAATCCAAATGAATCTCTCTGATTACTGTGATCAATTAAAAGGATTTAATCTTTGCTTGAAAGAACCAATCGATTAACCACACAGAAACAACAAATGTGCACTAATGAATTGAATATAAACTTGTTATATCAATTTAAACAATCAGAAAGAATCCATCTTGGAGACAGCTTAGCAATACTTTCATTAAATTCAACAGATAATTGACACCAGAAATGTGCAGTAACATCAATTGACTTTCATAAATACCTCCATTTTGAAAACATGCATCATAGTCTCTGATCTGATAAATCTACTGTACTGTATCCATCTAATTTTCCTACTGTATATAGAATAACTAATAGCTCATGATTTTACAATTACAAAATGCCTATTTATACACCAGCATCAGAAAAATATATCATATTGAGATCCCATGTCAGCCTTCCACAGAATTCAGGCTCAAATCATGTTATCTAGCAACGGTATTTTAGCAATTTACATGTCGGCCTCAGTATTTGAATTCTTATTAATCATTCGCCAAGTCACCTATATAATTATGTTGAATGCAATTCAATCATTGTCATCCCGCGCTCTTTGTATATCGCCCTGACTCTGTGATGTTGGTGAGACATCTCACAGATTACAAAATGTTATATCGATATGTATTTCCTTACGTGCTTTCCATTCGCTGAGACATAGGGATATCTCTCACCGATGAGTTCCTTTGGTTTTGTTCATAGTTGCTGTAACATTCTGATATCAGAGAGACCTCACGTAGAGTGCTCTTTGTTTTACTGAAAGACCTCAACCATCCTTGAGTGTCACTGAGACAAATCATTTTTTATGCCGACAAGGATCCTTTTGTTTTCCATCGGCGAGACCAAAGGTCACTCGCCGATACCTCATACCGATATCGCTAACTCCTACTGATATGTTCCTTTCATCCTTAGGTCACCAAGACAATGCCAACCTCTCACCGAAAGTCATCCATTAGACTTTGTCGGCAAGACCCAAGGGGCTCACCAAGACTTTACATCAAAGCTTATAAGTCTTACCGAAGGGTTCTCTTAGTTGCGAGTCGGTGAGACATATTGAAATCACTAAGACCTCAGTCCGACGGCCAAACTCATGGCAATATGCTTATCCAAATGCGGGTTGGTAAGACATGATATATTCGATGAAACATTACACTGAAGACCCCTGGCTCATGCCGATAAAGCTTTTGTCACCGAAAAAACATGTGTCATGGTCGATGTGTGAATGCTAAATACCGTTGCTGGCTGACATGAAATTTTCCCAAATACTATGGTTGGCTGACATGAATTTGAAGCAATATGTTTCCTAATGCTGGTGTATAAATATGCACTCCCGATTGTAATTGAGGGATCAGATCTTAGATTAGATCTTAGAATAGATACAGTAGATTAGGAATGGACACAGTAGAATAAATTCCTCATTCCAGAGACTATGTTGCATGTTTTCAAATGGCGATTTCAATGAAATTCAGCTGGTGTGGTAGTTTATTTCTGGTGTCAATTGTTTGTTGAATTTATTGAAAAGTATGGTTAAGTTGTCTCCAAGTTGATTCTTTCTGGTTGTTTAAATTGATATAACATGCTTATTTTTAGTTTATCAGTGCACATTTGTTGTATCTATGTGGTTAATTAATTGGTTCTCTCAAGAAGAATATATTGGAGAGACCTCACGTAGAGTGCTCTTTTTTTCACTAAAAGACCTCAACCATCCTTGAGTGTCACTGAGACAAATCATTTTTTATGTCGACAAGGATCCTTTTTTTTTCCATCGGCGAGACCAAAGGTCACTCGCCGAGACCTCATACCGATATCACTAACTCCTACCGATATGTTCCTTTCATCCTTAGGTCACCAAGACAATGCCAACCTCTCACCGAAAGTCATTCATTAGACTTTGTCGGCAAGACCCAATAGGCTTGCCAAGACTTTACATCAAAGCTCATAAGTCTTACCGAAGGGTTCTCTTAGTTGTCGGTCGGTGAGACATATTGAAATCGCTAAGACCTCAGCCCAACGGCCAAACTCATGCCGATATGCTTATCCAAATGTGGGTCAATAAGACATGATATATTTGATGAAACATTACACCAAAGACCCCTGGCTCATGCTGATAAAGCTTTTGTCGCTGAAACAACATGTATGTCATGCCAAATGATGAATGCACAAGACCTGTGATCGTTGTGACATCAGATGAGTCTTTCCGATAGGCAATACAGACTCATACAAGTAGAAATATAATATGAATTGGGAAACCCTTGACCATCACAAGCTGATATGAACAAGAATGTGAAAAATGCAGACATAGATGATTTTATGGGAAAAATATGGGGAAAATATGGAAATTCATGAGCATGATCAATATGTAAAAACATCAGAATTTAACAGTTCCAACAGTGGCTCTGTTTGGGGATGAATGATAGTGAGATCATTGCAAGGATCCAAAATCTTTGGGTGAGCAGACCAGACCAAACACACAATGATGAACTAGTGAGAAAAAATGGAATGAATGACAATGGAAAGTGAGTGTAAAATGGAAGTGAAATGGATGTAAAATGAAGGTGAACCACAACCCTAAACTACTGTGCATGGAAAAGAATTTTAAAGAGGACAAGCAAGAGTTGTCCATGCACTGGCAACCCTTAATCCTCTGTGTTTTAACTTCACCTGTTCTGAGTTGTTACAATCTGAAACTCAAATCATACTTTCCCCTGTCAAATACCTAGTTTTTTCTTGAGTTCATCAGATTCTTCTTGAAGACACACATGCAATCTTCTATGTCACTGTTATTGCAAGTTTTTAGAAAATCATCATGTTCAGCTTGGCCCAAATTCCCTTCATCATTTTGTAGTTCAAATTCTCCATCATCATGAAGCAAATCTCTATTATCTTCAACATAGAAAATATATGTATATTCAATGCAAAATTTCTCATTATCTTTCTCGTTGTTGTGTACTATAACACACTCTCTCAGCTAATCTTGAATGGACACAGACTTTTGATCAACTTGAAAGGTTTCACCATCAACTTGAGAAATGCACTGAGAGTCATAAGAATCATCATACAAAGATCTTTCACTGTCAAGGCAAATGTAAGCTGGACAAAGAACCTCAGGATCACCTTCATGTGTATATCTCTGATATTCAAGAGTTAGCAAATCTAAAATTTTCTCACTGCTAAGTGAACATGCTTCTACATTTTCATTGCTATAGTTATATTCTTCACTTTTGTCATCATCAAAAAGAGGTCCAAGATCATCAGAGAATGAAAAATCAGAAACATTACCAACAAAGTCACTTATTCCATCATCTAGCTTGTCTAAAATTATTTCCTCTTTACCATAAAGTAGATCTGAAAATACCTGGAATTCATTCTTGGGCATACCTTGGCAAAACATCATTTCTTCTTCATCAAATGAGTCTTCATGACTTTCAACTGTATTAGGAGGTATTATATATTCATTATCAAATGAACTCACATTGTCCATTGCTTCTTTCTCTCGATCACCACAAGAACCTTCAACTGGATCAGTATTGATTAACTCTGGCTGGGTTGATTCTATCTTGAAGTTGCCAAGATTCACATCACAAAAATAATTGATTTGATCTTGGGGTACATAGTCAACAACTTGGCTCATTCTTGGCTCCCTATACAACCCGACTTCCTGACCATTCACTGGAATAGTTGCATAAGATAAATCAAACTAGATATTTCCCCCAACTACTGTTGTCCAGTGTCTTGATAAAAGCATCCCAAACTGAGGAGTATCAATCACTGTTATATCTATATTATATGCCACTTGTGGATAAGTAGCCATCTTGACTTCAACATTTCTCATAATACCTACCACAGGAATAGGTTTGTTATCCATTGCATAACATTTCCCTTCATATGTATCAACCCACATGCCAAGTTGCTTCATAACTCCTACTGGCATGATGTTTATAGCTGCACCAGAGTCTATCATGCAATTCCTCAACAATTTGTTATTTATAAGCAATGTAGTGAAAAAAGGATCAAAATGTGGGGGAGTTGTTAATACATCACTTAAGTAGACTTATGGGATATTTACCTTCTCCTTCCTATTGAGAGCTACTTTCTTTTCAGAATTCATTATCAATTGAACAACATAGTCTCTATATTCTTTAATTTTCATCATATCAAGTAGTGGACTAGACATTTTTACCTAGGATAATGCCTGAGTGAAGTCAAAAGAAGAGCCCTCCACCTTAACGATTTTCTTCTGCTCCAATGCTTCTCCTTTGTTTTATTCCTTCTCTCCTTTACTAGGCTGGTCAGGCCTTTGTATCTCTTTGTGTAATTCCTTTATTTCCTCCTTTTGGACAGGCCTCTATTCATTTTTATCATGCTGTTTGTTTTCTGGCTTCTTCACAATTCTATGTGTTGCCTTTTGGTCCTTCATGAAGATTCCCTTGGGGACACCTTCATTCTCATTTACTATTCTATTTCTCAACCAGTATTTACTCTTTGCTTCCTCAACCACAGCAACAGTTAGCCTCTCTATCTCCTCTTTAGTGAATCTCCTCATACTGCATTGAGTAGGCATCTCTACAGAATGTGGCTCTGTATAATCATTCTCAAAGTTAGAAAGGACCTATTGTTCAGCCATATGGACATTGTATTTCTGATTTGAAACATCATACTCATAACCTTCATCCTCTGAAGATGAGTACCTCTCCTCAACATGGTGAAAGGTATTTGAAGTCAAATACACCGTGTGATCTTCTCCATTGCTTTCCATCAACATTCCCTCTTCTTGCATCCTTTGGGAAACAACACAATAGTCTAGGGAATGTGGTTTATCACAAGCTTCACAGAAATAATTGTTACTCACCATATAAGTTCCCCTCTTAGTCAATGGATAAGGAGTCTCCTTGTTTCCAGGCCTAGTTGTTATAGGTTTTCCATCCTTCCAGTCTGTATTATAAGGCATATCATGCAACCTCGGCCTTTCATGCATGTATGCATTCTCCTATTTGTACTGATAATTGTTGCTTTGCTGAGGAGCCCTAGGGTTGTCTCTTTTACTAATTATACCAACAGCCTTCCTATTGTTTTCAATTGTCAGTGTTATCTTCTGTGCTTCAGCCAAACCTCTTGGGAATCTATTTCTCAATTCATACCATGTTTTAGGATCAAATATATTCAAATAAACACTCAAAGCTACAAAAGCTAGCAACCTTGATCCAGGAGGTACTTTAGTCTACAACTTGTTGAATTTTCGGTTGAAATCATAAATTGAATCATTCTGATTTTTTTGAATTCGCATTAATTCATGAAGACCTGTATTTGGTGCATTTAGATTCTCATACTACTCTAGGAATCTATCCTAGAATATTTGGAGAGAATTAATTGAAGATGTTGGAAAGCTATTGAACCAATCCCTAGCATCTTCAAGAAGTGACACCATAAATAACCTCATATGTAAATCTTCATATGGCACACCTATATCTTGGATGAACACATTGAAATTATTTAAATTTTCTTCAACAGTAATTGCATCACTCCCTGTAAACTTAGGTACCAGACCTCTCTAGCTGCCATCCATGGGGTAAGGATATAAATGAAACCCTACCAAATCAAACTGTTTGATCATTGTTGCATATTGGTGAGGGGGAGGAATAGGTGGGTACTGATATTGATACATAGGATTATTGTATTGTGCATTATGTTGTGGGAAATAATGCTAACCATGAGGTGGCTGCATATATGTATGCCAAGTAGGAATGTGAAGCAGATGGTTTGGTTGTATGCATTGTTTCCTTGTCTGATTGTGAGGAGTATTTGATTGATTAGAGGGCCCTGCACCTTTATCACCCTGCTTATGAGGCGGAACATACTTCAGGAAACCAGCCATCTGATCAGTAACTTGATTTTTCTACAATTTAGCCTCTAATTCCTCTATTCTCTTCCTCTGTAATTCAAATTGTGCTATTACTTCCTCAGGAAGCTCATGATCAATAAACACATTTTGGTTACTCTCCATCTTCTGATCATAGTCATGCTGAACTCTGATTCGTTCAGCCTCAAATGCAGCTTCAAACTCAGCCTGTTTTTGAGGTTTGAGAAAAGAGAAAGGATTCCTTTGATCTTTAGGGGTACAAAGTTTTGCACTTGAATTATCTCTCCATGTATCATAGAGATCACATGTTTCAAAATGTGCTCTTGATGTTTTATCTTTATCTGTCATGCACATGTCCTCACTTATTCGTTTCCCCTTATCAACCTTGTCATCTTTGTGTGTCCACTTATTGCTGCCAGTAGGAGCTCTAGTATGAACTCCCCTATATTGAGATCTTCTTCCATTCATGTTTGAACAAATGCAATGTTTCTTTCAGAGTTGCCACCTACTTTTCCAAAAGTAGGAAAATGATTATTTCTGATCTTTTACCCAGCGGAATCACTCTTTCTGAATCTTCTCAAATTATAACCTTTTCTTTAATGACTCTATAATGTGGTCTTCAACCAAATTTTCTAATATAGTCCCCAACAGAGTCACCAATTTGTTAGCTCTCAAAAACGCAGGCAGAATGCCTCAAGAGGTTGCCAATCTCTTGATACACTTTAGGGTAACAGACAAGGTCAAGAGAACTCAACCTTCTACTCTTCAGGTGCTGCTAAACCTAGGCAGGTGTACCTTTCTGAATGAAGCAGACTTGACTTATGGTTATCCTTCTTCCAATGATTTGTCTGCACTGGTAGATGAAAGTGAACAAATGAATTCAAGTGCAATAGCAATCTCCTTAATCTAAATCCTAAAATACTCAATTAACAGAAAAGAGAATAAATGAATCTTTAATGATGAAACTGTAGAGACCAGTGCCTTATTGGGTATGTAGAGTCAAATGAAATCAAGATGAGCAACACTCTATGGAGAAAACTCAAATTATTTGGCATACATTCTATTTACAACTTGTATAAACATGCAATACTGTAACTACTAAGCTCTATTTTAACAATCCAAATGAATCTCCCTGATTATTGTGATCAATTAAAAGGATTTAATCTTTGCTTGAAAGAACCAATCGATTAACCACACAGAAACAACAAATGTGCACTGATGAATTGAATATAAACTTGTTATATCAATTTAAACAATCAAAAAGAATCCATCTTGGAGACAGCTTAGCAATACTTTCACTAAATTCAACAAATAATTGACACCAGAAATGTGCAGCAACATTAATTGACTTTCATAAATACGTCCATTTTGAAAACATGCATCATAGTCTCTGATCTGATAAATCTACTATACTATATCCATCTAATTTTCCTACTATATATCGAATAACTAATAGCTCATGATTTTACAATTACAAAATGCCTATTTATACACCAGCATCAGAAAAATATATCATATTGAGATCCCATGTCAGCCTTCCATAGAATTCAGGCTCAAATCATGTCGGTCAGCAACGGTATTTTAGTAATTTACATGTCGGCCTCAGTATTTGAATTCTTATTAATCATTTGCAAAGTCACCCAGATAATTATGCCACAGGAAATTCAATCACTGTTAGCCCACGCTCTTTGTATATCGCCTTGACTCTGTGATGTTGGTGAGACATCTCACAGATTACAAAATGTTATATCGATATGTATTTCCTTATGTGCTTTCCATTCGCTGAGACACAGGGATATCTCTCACCGATGAGTTCCTTTGGTTTCGTTCACAGTCATCATAACATTCTGATATCGGAGATACCTCACGTAGAGTGCTCTTTGTTTTACCGAAAGACCTCAACCATCCTTGAGTGTCGCTGAGACAAATCATTTTTTATGCCAACAAGGATCCTTTTGTTTTCCATCGGCGAGACCAAAGGTCACTCGCCGAGACCTCATACCGATATCGCTAACTCCTACCAATATGTTTCTTTCATCCTTAGGTCACCAATACAATGCCAACCTCTCATCGAAAGTCATTCATTAGACTTTGTTGGCAAGACCCAAGGGGCTCGCCAAGACTTTACATCAAAGGTCATAAGTCTTACCGAAGGGTTCTCTTAGTTGTTGGTCGGTGAGACATATTGAAATCGCTAAGACCTCAGCCCAACGGCCAAACTCATGCCAATATGCTTATCCAAACGCGGGTTGGTAAGACATGATATATTCGATGAAACATTACACCAAAGACCCTTGGCTCATGTCGATAAAGCTTTTGTCGCCAAAACAACATGTGTGTCATGCCGAATGATGAATGCACAAGACTTGTGATCGCCGTGACATCAGATGAGTTGTGTCGATAGGAAATATAGACTCATACAAGTAGAAATATAATATTAATTAGGAAACCCTTGACCATCACAAGCCGATATGAACAAGAATGTGAAAAATGTAGACATAGATGATTTTATGGGGAAAATATGGAAATTCATGAGCACGATCAATATGTAAAAACATCAAAATTTAACAGTTCCAACAGTAATTTGTTAGCTCTCAAAAATGTAGGTGGAATGCCTCAAGAGGTTGCCAATCTCTTGATACACTTTAGGGTAACAGACAAGGTCAAAAGAACTCAACCTTCTACTCTTCAGGTGCTGCTAAACCTAGGCGGGTGTACCTTTCTGAATGAAGCAGACTTGACTTATGGTTATCCTTCTTGCAATGATTTGTCCACAATGGCAGATGGAAGTGAACAAATGAATTCAAGTGCAATAGCAATCTCCTTAATCTAAATCCTAAAATACTCAATTAATAGAAAAGAGAATAAATGAATCTTTAATGATGAAACTGCAAAGACCAGTGCCTTATTGGGTATGTGGAGTCAAATGAAATCAAGATGAGCAACACTCTCTGAAGAAACTCAAATTATCTGGCATACATTCTATTTACAACTTGTATAAACATGCAATACTATAATTACTAAGCTCTACTTTAACAATCCAAATGAATCTCTCTGATTACTGTGATCAATTAAAAGGATTTAATCTTTTGTTGAAAGAACCAATCGATTAACCACACAGAAACAACAAATGTGCACTAATGAATTGAATATAAACTTGTTATATCAATTTAAACAATCAGAAAGAATCCATCTTGGAGATAGCTTAGCAATACTTTCATTAAATTCAATAGATAATTGACACCATAAATGTGCAGCAACATCAATTGACTTTCATAAATACCTCCATTTTGAAACATGCATCATAGTCCTTGATCTGATAAATATATTTTACTGTATCCATCTAATTTTCCTACTGTATATCGAATAACTAATAGCTCATTATTTTACAATTACAAAATGCCTATTTATACACCAGCATCAGAAAAATATATCATATTGAGATCCCATGTCAGCCTTCCACATAATTCGGGCTCAAATCATGTCGGCCAGCAACGGTATTTTAGCAATTTACATGTCGGCCTCAGTATTTGAATTCTTATTAATCATTCGCCAAGTCACCCAGATAATTATGCTGAAGGCAATTCAATCGTTGTTAGCCCACACTCTTTGTATATCACCCTAACTCTGTGATGTTGGTGAGACATCTCACAGATTACAAAATGTTATATCGATATGTATTTCCTTACGTGCTTTCCATTCGCTAAGACACAAGGATATCTCTCACCAATGAGTTCCTTTGGTTTTGTTCACAGTCGTCGTAACATTCTGATATCGGAGAGACCTCACGTAGAGTGCTCTTTGTTTTACCGAAAGACCTCAACCATCCTTGAGTGTCACTGAGACAAATCATTTTTATGCCGACAAGGATCCTTTTGTTTTCCATCGGCGAGACCAAAGGTCACTCACCGAGACCTCATACCGATATCACTAACTCCTACTGATATGTTCCTTTCATCCTTAGGTCGCCAAGACAATGCCAACCTCTCGCCGAAATTCATTCATTAGACTTTTTCGGCAAGACCCAACGGGCTCGCCAAGACTTTACATCGAAGCTCATAAGTCTTACCGAAGGGTTCTCTTAGTTGTCGGTCAGTGAGACATATTGAAATCGCTAAGATCTCAGCCCGATGGAAAAACTCATGCCGATATGCTTATCCAAACATAGGTCAGTAAGACATGATATATTCAATGAAACATTACACCGAAGACCCTTGGCTCATGCCGATAAAGCTTTTTTCGCCGAAACAACATGTGTGTCATGCCAAATGATGAATGCACAAGACCTGTGATCGTCGTCACATTAGATGAGTCTTGCCAATAGGTAATACAGACTCATACAAGCATAAATATAATATGAATCGGGAAACCCTTGACCATCACAGGCCGATATGAACAAGAATGTGAAAAATGTAGACATAGATGATTTTATGGGAAAAATATGGGGAAAATATGGAAATTCATGAGCACGATCAATATGTAAAAACATCAAAATTTAACAGTTCCAACAAAAACCACTCTAAGGTGCCAAAGGATGAGGGATTCAATCATCCCCTTAGTGCCATCCATCGGGAAAAGTTAGCAGTACTAGCAAAAAATGCAACCCGATTAATCTAGGAACTGAAGAAACACCGCACATCACTTTCTATGTTGAGTCACTTTTGACCAATGAACAAGAAAATCTAGTTACATTTATGAGATAAATGAAAGTGAATTTTACATGGACCTATGCTAACATGGCAAGCCTTGATCCAAAGGTAGTAGTCCATCACCTAGTCATCTATCCAGAGGCAAAACTAGTAAGATAGAAATTGAGAAAGATGCATCCATAGATCGCATTATTGGTCAAGCTTGAATTGTAGAAACTCCTTGATGTTGGCTTCATATGACCCACTGATTATCCCAAATGGGTTTCTAACCTTGTACCTATTTTTAAACCCATTGGGGGCATCCATGTCTGCACTGACTTCATGAACCTAAACAAAAAATTCCCTAAGGATGATTTCCTTCTTCCTAACATAGACATGAGTTTAGATTTGACAAAAGGGCATGAAATGCTATCATTGATGGATGGGTTTTCAGGGTACAATCAGATTATGATAGCAAAGGATGATTAGCATAAGACAGCCTTCACCTATCCATGGGGCACTTACTACTAGAGCATGATGCCATTTGGGTTAAAGAACATTGGAGCTACATACTTGTATAGGAGTAAATTTGCACCCCTTATGCAAATTCCCCTTTTTCCCTGCTCCACTTTAGAAAACCAAGTTTGGACGTTTAATTACACCTAAGCCCACTACTCTCATTCCACTTAGTGCCTATTTTGAGCATCGGTGGGGGAATTTCTGTCAAGGATTCCCGTGCAGCGTGTAGACATCTGCATAATGCACTTACGTCCTTGGCAGATTGGTGCGGTTGAACCTGTAGAAGCATTACACTTCTCATTTAGCAATCGACTTGTAACACCCTCTTTGGCCAACCAACCCAAATATGGCCATTTTCTTCATCTCCTCTTCAAATTCCCTCCTTCTACATGCTTCAAAACTTCTTTTGTATCCCTTCAAGCAATCTTCTTCACAACTTCAAGCATTCTAATCTCCATTCCAACACTTCTAGCAGCACTTTTGCACTCCATTGCAGCAACAACTTTACTCCATCACTTAAGTAGAGTAAGTTTGGGACAATACCATTGCAACAGAGGCTCTCAAGTACTCTCATTATCTCCTCCATTAGCCTTGAGTGCTCTTGGTGGAGGTGGTAAGCTTCCCATTCCTCTCCTCTATTACTTGGTTGAGTAAGCACATTTACTGTTTTGTAGCATTTTAGTGTTCTTCATTGCATTACTTTCTTTATCATACTTGCTTTCTTGGCTATCCATGGAGGTGGAAACACCTAAATGGGGGTCTAACTAAGACAAAGCCCTATACAACCACCCAACATTTTTCCTCCTCTTTGTGTGCAGGTAAACGTTCTTTTCGGGAGCTAGGCGAATGAATTTCTTTGTGAGATCATTCTTGCCACCCTAACTCTTGGATTTTTACTTTATCATATTAGAGAACTTATTTTGTTTACTTAATAATATTATTTTTTCCCTCTAGTAGTAGTTAGTTGGGTCGTTAGCTTGTTTTCTTAGGTTTGACCTTGTCTCTTTAGTTGTCTGGTTGTATAGATGCCAATGCACTTGAGAGATTCTAGCACATCATACTATCATCCTAGGACTACACTTCCATCCTCGAGCAAAGAGCTTCTTGAGGCATAGTGTTGAACCTAAAAATTGGCTTGCCTAGGCTCGTCCTGTATTTTGGGTCTATAGAGTTATTAGAGGACTCTATAGTCCTCATCATTCTCATCCTGCATTCCCCAACATCCTATTAAGCTGAGGTAAGTTAGGGTAGCCTTCCACTCCTAGCCCTCCATGACCTGGTGCATTGAACATGGTTGGTCCCCCTCTTTTACATTTTTGGTGAACCTGACATGAACCAACATTTGTTCATCTGTTGATGTTGAGACCTCTCCCGTGTACTCTGCAACTATTGTATTCCTAAGTGTTGTGAAGGTTTATGAGCATCAGAACCCAGTCTACAACTTCTGGGTATATTGTTAGGAGAAGTGTACGACACCTCCTGATGGAAAGGATGAAGGTCACTACAGGTTTCTTTACAGGCCTTTTCTCTGGTCCTGCCATTAGTATGGCCACACATGAGTAGTTGTCAAGGGGCAAGGTAGGATTCTCCGATAAGACCGATCACGTCCCCACTCCTCCTGCGTCTCCTACACCATCGTCGGTGGATGAGTATGAGGTTGTTAAAGTTCCTTTAGAATATGTCTCTGCCTTTACCAAAGGGTTGGATGCCTTAGAAAATCCCTTGGAAAGGAACCTGAGGATGGCTAGGGCTGCTCAAGTCATCAGTGAATTAAAGTACATGATTGGAAAAGATCGAATAGGCTTGGAACTCCTGGCTAGTCTTACTACTCTGACAGAAGCATGTGCTCCTTTGAACACTCCTAGTGTTATGCGAGGATCCACTTTTCAAGATTATGAGGGACAGTTAGGAGTATTGATGCCTCCCACGTTCATCTAATGGTCGACGTAGTCCCCTCTATCAGTGTGCCTTCTATCTCTAGAAAACTCAAAACTATTCATGTAAACAAGGTCCCTTTGGGCTTTAGCTTCACCCCTCTTGTCACCTCTAGTGGTGGAGGTTTTGGCAGGATGAGTGGTGGAGGCTTTGGTAGTGGCGGTGGATTTGGCAGTGGAGGTGGTGCTAGTGGAAGTGGTCCCAGTGGAGGTCATGGTGGTGGCTTCAGAAGCGGAGGTGGCTACGGTGGAGGCCCTACTGGTGGCAGTGGCCCTAGTGGTGGTTTCGGCGATGGTCACATCGGTGTTTCCAGTGGAGGCTCTGGTGGCAGTTCTAGAGGAGGTTCCTTTGGTCCTCTATCCTCTAATGACCCTGTTTTGAATACTCTTCTTTAGAATATGGGTAAGATGCAGAGCCAGTTGGCAAGTCTCTCCAAAGCCTCTACCAAACCTATCTTTCAACCCTTCTTCCGACATACTTCGTTATCAGTTGCAATCTTGAACACTCCCTTCCCTCATGGAATGGAAATCCTTAAATTTGAAAAAATATGGTGGTAAAGAGGATCTACAAACACATGTGTCTGCCTTTAACACCTTGTGCACTGATTTCTTCCACCACGATGCATTAATGGTGAAGTTGATTCCCTAATCACTATACAACACTCGAGTGGTACTATTCCTTGCCTGACAATTCTATTTTCTCGTTTGAACAACTTGTAAATCAATTCCTTAGATAGTTTCAAGCTAATATTGGGCTGAAGATGACCATCTCGGATCTCATCCGATGTAAACAAGGAGATAACAAAATAATCATTGATTTTATAGTGTGTTATCAAGCGCTTCTTTCACAAATCTCATGTCGACTGCCTGATTCTGAAGTGCAAAAGGTATTCATAGGGAAATTACAAAGGCCTTGGCAAGAGAAGTTCTCCCTTATGAAGTACCCTTCTTTGATACATTTGTGTGTAGCCCTACGACAGTACCAATAGATGGTTATCTAGTTCAAGGGATCCCCCTCATGCTCCTATTCTAAGAGAAAGTTTGTCATATCAATCTCTAAGAAAGGTAAGGTCATTACGAATGTAGTAGCCACTGTTGATGAAAATGGCCTCAGACGCAACTAAAATTTCACAAAGTTATCATAATCTTATTCTTCTATCTTACTAAAGTTGTTGAAGGATAAGATAATAACCTTGTCGAGTCTTAAGCCTCTTTAGGAGTCTTACCCTAATTGGTATGATGGTAGCACTTATTGTCAGTACCATCGAGTTAATAGACATGATATTGAATGTTGTATGTGGCTACGTCATGAGATACATGACCGCATCAATGATGGTACCATTCACCTCGATCGGGCTAAACAAAATGCTAAAAAATTAGTGGTGAAAGCTAATAGTGAATTACAGATATACACAGATTTGTTTCTGTCACATTCTGCTAACATGATTATCAATCCCATTGATCATGTTACTCAACCCGAGGCCTATGTTAACATGGTCACAGTGACGTCTACTGCTCTACCTACACCTAGTTCGTCGGACATAACATTCACATCACAAGATTTTCCCTTAAACAATAAGTCCTCTCCCCTCTACATTCCCACTCGCCTCAATGGTAACATTGTGATAGGAGTCTTCATAGACCCCACGAGCCATGTGAATTTCATCGTGGAAGAAAAATTAGTATTAAATTATTATAGAGGGAAGAGTATGAAGTAATGAAATCTACCATTCATACGCACGATGGAATGTGTCTCAAACCGTATGGATTGATAACTTTGTCTATCCTAGTTGGACCTAGGGTTGTTGACATAGTTTTTGATGTTATTTCAAATTCAAATTTATTCAAGCTGAAGCTAGGTATACCTTGGCTAGCTTCCTTGAATGGAATCACCTTTGTTGTTCACAAATGTTTAAAACTTTCCCATGAAGGTGTTGTGCATGTCGTGCATGACACTGGATACTAGCCCTTGGTGTCTCATGGTGGATATTCGTTGGATCACTTTTGGCCCACCCCAAATTGGACTGCTTCCTCCAAGAACGTACGTACTTTACAAGAATTATGTAAAGTATAAGACTAGGGACAGGGGACAACCAAAACTGACCCTTCTTGTGATATAGCAGTCGGTTGCCTCCTCTTCTTGAGAGGAGAAGGAGAAGTTTGCACCAGCCACTCCCCCTTCCTAGAAGAGAGAGGAGAAGTTTGCGTTGGTTCCCTCTCCTTCTCGTAAAGGCAAAGAGAAGGTTGTCTTTCCCCAGACTACCTTGTCCTCTCCCCTTTCTTCGGAAGAGTACTAGATGAGTTAGTCTGGCGACTACCGGTTGAGTCCAATGATACCTCCTTGGTGCAAGCCCAAGCTCAGGATCTCAGATCTCCCCAATGAATACCCCAGACCATGGTATTATTTATATGGAAAAAAGAGAGGTTCCCAAAGGGAATTCAATATGTGGCCTCCTACTGATCTTGCTCTTAAACTAGTGAATGGGAAGAGGCCTGTTACCGAGGCTCTTGAGCCAACTCCCCCCACTGGTCCTCAACTTTTTCCTCCTACTCCCATTTAGGAATCCATTCCTCTGTCAGAGACAACCATAGTAGATGTTCCCATGATTGAGCAGGAGCCTTTTGTTCCTTCGTAGCCACCAACCTCCAACTCAAAGAGTTGTAGAAACCATGAAAGTCTCTCTTAGCTGAGCTAGCCACCTCACAAAGGAGGGAGGAAGAAATGAACACCCCTACTTTAGGGCCTCCTGTAGTGTCTTCCTCTCCCCTTCCTTCTGCTTCTCTTTAGTCTAGACCCATGCTACTTCTGGCTTCTGCTACGAGTATGAATGCACCTAACCCCAAGGGGGTATAGGTGTTCATCGCTCCTTCGATGGAGTCATCTTTGTTGATGTCCATTTCGAATATCCATCCTTTCCCAAAGCCCATGGATATGATTAATACCTTGGTTGTATCCACTACGGTTCTTTCCTCCTCTTCCTCTACACCTCTAGCCTCGTCTATGGGGAGTTCATCTCCTCCGATGAAGAAAAAGGTTGAGTGTGGTCCTTCTAGCGGTGAAGGGAATAAGGGGGGCCCACCTTCTTCACAAGGTGGTCCCATGTTGATTTGTTAGGTCCTAATGATGGAACCAGTCTCAGCTTCCCTTAAGTTCGTCACCGCTCTTGAGTTATTCAGAGAGCCTAGCAATGAATCTTGAGCTCAGCCTGCCCTGTCCACTGAAGTTAAAAATAACACTCCTCTAGGGTGCATGTTTAAGTTTTTGGATGAACTCTCGACCTTGTCAGCGATCTTTGTGAAATCCCTGACCCTAGCTCCACAAGAGCTCGACGAAGAAGACTTTGCGAGGCCTTCTTCCTTATCCCTTGTTGCAAAAGGGTTGGATGCTCCTCCTCTTAACATCCCACCATTGTAGCCTCATCCTCCTTCCCCCTATGATGACCTAGAGTGGGAAGCGGATGACCTCTTGGTCGATCAGTGTTAGGAGGAGGACTCCTCTTGATATTGTATGTGTGTGTGTTTTGTGATGTGTTCCACTGTAATCATGCTATATGTGCCTAGATGACCCTTGTCACCCTTGTTGGTGCTTAGATATAGGTGTGGTTTTTGTGTCATAAACCTTCCTCTATTTGTATCATCATTCTTCCATGTTTGTGCTTCATTTTCGATAAATTGGGGACGATGCAAAGTGTTGGGGGCATTTAGGCTTCCCTTCCATGTTGACCCAATTTTTTATTTTTACTTTTTTTTCTTGTGCATTCTTCACATGGTCTGATATAGTAGGGGGTTAATGACAGATCACTTATATAACATTACTATATATATATATATATTTATGAGCAGTTTTGACCCTGAAATATCAAGCTACCCCTGTGCCCTTTGTTTTTGTTTTCCTCTTTTTCTTTCCCTTTATCTTTCTCTCTTCTTTGCTTGAGTTGTCTCTCTCATGTGTGACAACACCTTTGCTTCAACATTCCAATTTTTAGAAAATGCATTTGTTGCCAATGAATCTTTTGTCAAAAATATTCACAAATCTTTCTTCAGAATCTCATTCTCAACTTGGAACCCTAACGGAACATGTTTCCTTCATCATGGGTTCATAAAGAAAAGACTTGGAATCCCTTCCTCCAAAGTGGGAACAACATTGACCTTCCCCTCACGTGGGGGCATATTCTTCCTTTCGAATTTCTTGATGAAGTGAATATCTTTCAAAAGGATTCCTTGATGATGGATTGATTCGAGAAAGAAACTATCTGATTTTGAACTGTACATCCCTTGAGTGGACCCCTTAGAAATCCTTCCAAATTGTTGACGGTCTGCACTACTATCTACTTACTTTCCTACATGGTTGCATCCTGACTCTATGGAGTCTACTTTCCTAGGTTTCCTCCATGTGAGAGAACTTGGGGGATACCTCCCTATAGGTTTGAGAGCCTATAGGGCGCTTCCTTTGAGCTTCCTCCATGTGAGAGATCTTGGAGGTGGCTCCCCTATAGGTCAACAAGCCTATAGGGCACTTTCTTGGGTTTCCTCCATGCGAGAGATCTTGGGGGTTACCTTCCCTACAGGTCTATGGGTTTGTAGGGCACTTTCCTTGGGTATTCTTCAAGTGAGAGATCTTGGAGAATACCCTACCTACAAATTTGCGGGTTTGTAGGGAACTTTCCTTGGGTATTCTTCATGCGAGAGATCTTGGAGAATACCTTCCCTACAAGTCTTCAGGTCTATAGGGTGCTTTCCTGGCTTCCTCCATGTGAGAGATCTTTGGGGGCACTTCCCAAGTATCCTCCATGTGAGAATTCTTGGGGGACACCTTCCTTGCAAGTCTACGGGCTTGTAAGGCGCTTACTTCATGGGGCTTCCTTCATGTGAGAGATCTTAGGGGTTGCCTCCTTGTAGGTTCATGGGCCTATAAGACACTTTATTTCTTCAACTTCATAGTTCTGAGAAGCTATGAAGTCCTTTGCTCACCCTGCACCTTCAAGTTCATCAAATCATGGTTTGCTTCCTTGATGGTTCAGGTATACATTTCTAACCTTATCCTTTTTTGATCTACTTTACCAAAGCACACATTAGTACTCATGCTCGCTAAAGTGGGGGCAAAATGTGTAGGAGTAAATTTTCACCCCTTTATGCAAATTCCCCTTTTTCCATGCTCCACTTTAGAAAACCAAGTTCAGATTACACCTAAGCCCGCTACTTTCATTCCACTTGGCACCTATTTTGAGCATCAATGGCAGAATTTCTATCAGGGGTGCTCGCGTGGTGCATAGACGTCTACATGACATGCTTATATCCCTGGAAAATTCCTGCAGCTAAACCTACAGAAGCGTTACACTTCTCATTGGCAGTCGACTTGTAATGCCCTCTTCGGCTAAATGACCCAAATATGGCCATTTTCTTCATCTCCTCTTCAAATTCCCTCCTTCTACATGCTTCACAACTTCTTTTGCATCCCTTCAAGCAATCTTCTTTACAACTTCAAGCATTATAATCTCCATTCCAACACTTCTAGTAGCACTTTTGCACTCCATTGTAGCAAAAAATTTACTCCATCACTTTAATAGAGAAAGTTTGGGACAACACCATTGTAACAAAGGCTCAAGTACTCTCATTATCTCCTCCATTAGCCTTGAGTTCTCTTGGTGGAGGTGGTAAGCTTCTCATTCCTCTCCTCTATTACTTGGTCAAGTAAGCACATTTATTGTTTTGTAGTGTTTTAGTGTTCATTGCATTACTTTATTTGTCATACTCACTTTCTTGGTTGTCCACGGAGGTGGAAACACCTAAATGAGGTTCTGATTGAGGTAGGCCCCTATATAGCCACCCAACATTTTTTCCTCCTCTTTGTGTGTAGGTGAACGTGCTTTTGGGGAGCTAGCTAGCAAACAAATTTCTTTATGAGATCATTCTTGCCACCCTAGCTCTTGCATTTGTACTTTATCATATTAGAGAGTATTTTTTTACTTAATAACATTATTTTGGCCCTTTAGTAGTAGTTAGTTGATCCATTAGCTTTTTTTCTTAGGTTTGACCTTGTCTCTTTAGTTGTTTGGTCATACAGACGCCAACGCATTGCGTTGTCGTCCCACGACCGCACTTCCATCCTTGGGCAGAGAGCTTCTTGGGGCATAGTGTTGAACCCAAAAACCAACTTTCCTAGCCCGATCCTGTATTTTGGGTCTATAGAGTGATTGAAGGACTATATAGTCTTCATCATTCTCGTCCCGCATTCCCCAACATCTCGTTAAGCTGATGTAAGTTAGGGTAGCCTTTCCCTCTTGGCCCTTTGTGACCTGGGGCCTTGAACATGGTTGGTCCCCCTCTCTTACAATACCAAAGGGATATGACTATGATTTTCCATGACAAGATCCAATAATTTGTAGAGGAATATGTGGATGACATACTATCCAAGTAAAGAAAACTTCAAGACCACATATCAACAATGGGCCCAATCTTTGACAAACTAGAAGAATATAAGGTACAGCTCAATCCTAAGAAATGTGTATTTGGTGTACAATTAGGGAAGCTCCTAGGATAAATTGTATCAATCAGGGGAATCAAGATGGATCCTACAAAATTCAAAGTCATTCTTGACATGGAAGCACCACAGACACTAAAACAATTGAGGGGCTTGCAGGGAAGGCTTCAATCAATTTGTAGATTTATAACACAATTAGCAGATAAAAAAATCCCATATTCTCATCTAATCCACAAGGGGGTAGCATACAAATGGGATGAGAAATGTGATTAGGCATTCAATCAAATCAAGGAATGTTGGGAAAAGTGCCTCAAACATTACAGACTGAAACCTCCTTTAGAGCAATGTTGGTGTGACATTCTGATTGTCTGGCTGACTAGCACTTTATTTTATCCAATTCTGAACAGGTCGCTGTGACCCTGAAGAAGTCTTGCTTAAAGGTTTACTGTGTAGCTATCACTGTAGCAAGGTGTGTTCGTTGTGACCTCATAGCGCTCGGGAGAGCTTTGGCCAAAAGGCCATTCATTTGTTTATCGGCGTAACTCTTAGCGACTGTGATCTTTGGTGAAGCTTATGGTTCTCGCTAAGATGTCTCAGCAAAGTGATATTCTCTTGCTGACAGTGTATGAATTGATGTCCTCGAGGTAACTTATTATGGCTCGGTGAGAAGTCACTGTGAAATCAAATGTTATGCCGACTGTGTTTTATCAGAGAGAGACTTAGCCAAAGGAAGTGACTTCCGTAAGATGTCCTACCGAAGTGGATATATCTTACCAACTAAGACTTAAGTTGGAATCTTCAATATATCTCAATGAACTCGGAGAAAGGTATTAGCGATAGAAGAAAGCTATGCTGACAGGGACTACTTGGGAGTTATCGATATAACTCTTAGACTTCGTTATGAAGTCTAAGCAATAAACTATTGTCTTGTCGATAGCTGATGGCTATCGGGGTAACTCTTGGCGAACAGTTGGTCATCGGTGAAACATAGATAAATCGGTAAGTTCTCTCAGTGATGGACAAATGTTTTGGCGACAGCTGAACACTTCGGAGTTGCATATGAAGATTGGTATGAACTCTTGGCGATAGGAGTAAGTCTTGTCGACTTCTACTTGGTGCTCGATAGGCTTGGGGACTTCGGTGTAACTTTAGTGTTTCACTATGACCTTCTGGCCAAAGCGATAAGTCAAAGCGACTACAGAGACTCTTGGTGACATCGGTACGAGTTCAATGTGGCATCGGCGAGACACTATTAGTGTCTCACCGAGATGCCAATTCAATACGAATTCTATTGACCGTGTATGACTTCTGATGTGGCATCACGTGGACAAATCAGAAGAGTTGAATTGGAACCGTTGGGAGTCTGTTCATTGCGATGGTTCTGTGAGGGAGCTTGACAGTTAGGGAACACCATGGATATAGTTGGAAATTGCAGATGTTTTGATGTTGGATTGTAGTTCGATCAACAGTGAAGTGTGAAGAATTCAAACTATATCAGTGAAGGATTAAAAATATGTAAAGGTTGTAACCTAGAAGTTTTATATTTGAAGAATGTACATGATGAATGCTGCTATTTAATGACACCAGAAAGATAAGTCTGGAATTGTATGTAACTTTGATTACTATAATACAAAGTGATTTCTCTTGGTGTGGTGGGTTTTTCTCCCGTAAGGGTTTTCCCACGTATATCTAGTGTTCATGTGTGTTTGTCTAAATACTTTGTTTCTGTAATCTATCTCATAGTACATCTCAATTTGACTGTAATTGAAAAATTAAAAGTACTTTTGCATTCTCTCCTAAGGTATTAACATTAGGAGAATTGTTTTCCGCATCTAGTTTTCCTTACAAGTCGTATTAGAGCCTGGCTAGTTGTGTTATCCTTGGGGGTACATTGGGTTTTTTTTTTGTGTCAATACTGTTCAGTGGGAGTTTTGTAGAGAATGTTATTTCTATTTACAGATTAAGATGTCTAGTTCATCTAGGAAGATTGAAATAGAGAAATTCAATGGCAATAACTTTGAATTGTGGAAACTCAAGATGGAGGATCTCTTAGTAGATTGAGATCTTTGGCTTGCTGTGTCTGGAACTAAACCTATAGGCATGAAGCAAGAAGAATAGGACCTTGCAGATAGGAAAGCGAAGGGGCTGATAAGGCTCTATTTGGCAGACTTAGTTCTTCTCAATGTGCATGAAGAGAAGTCTGCTTCTCCCTTGTGCAAGAGACTAGCATCTATTTATCAGGGGAAATCTTTGGTGAATAAACTATTCCTAAGAAAGAAGTTTTACTCTTTGAGAATGTAGGAAGGAGGATCTGTAGCTGATCATTTGAATGCATTCAACATGTTGCTCACACAATTAACATTTGTTGGTGTAAATATTGAAGAAGAAGATCGATGTATGCTTTTGTTATGTTCTTTGCCAGACTCATGGGATCATCTAGTGATGGCTATTGGGAGTACAACATCCAGTTTCAAAATGGAAGATATTGTTGGTTCTTTGCTGTCAGAAGAAATGAGAAGAAAATCTTCTGAGATGGCGAAGGAGGCTCTTGCTGTCAGAGGAAGGTCAAAGGAGAAAGGCAAGAAGAAGGACAAGAAGTCCAAATCAAAATCAGAGGGGAGATCAAAGTCTCCTGGCAAGAAGTCCAAGGTGAAGTGCTAGAACTGTGGGCAACCTGGTCATGTCCGAAATGATTGTAAAGAGGAGAAAAAGAAGAAGAAAGGATCTTCTGATAATGGTTCTTCTCATAGTGATGGTGACGCCTTCATTGCAGCCTTGGCTACTCAGGCATCAGATGATGTCTAGTTGATTGATTCTGGAGCATCGTTCCACATGACATCTCACAGAGAATGGTTTACAAAGTATGAAGAATACGATGGTGGAAAGGTGTACTTGGCGAGTAATTCAACCTTGGAAATTGTTGGTCGTGGAAGAGTCAGAATCTAATTCCCTGATGGCAGAATAAAGGGGATCAATGATGTTATGCACATACCAGGTTTGGCTCAAAATTTACTTTTTGTCAGTAAGCTAAATGATACCGGAGTACAAGTCTTGTTCTCGGGGAGTGGCTGCAAGATGACTAGAGGTTCAATGGTGCTAGCTAGAGGTGCTCGAATTGGTACCCTATACAAGCTGGATGCACAAGCTATTCATTGTAACAGTGTCTCTTCGAAGTCACTGAAAGCTGCTCATGGAGGTAAAGAGGGAATTGTCCCTAATTATGTAAACTCTATGGAAGTAAAACTTCCTACAAAAAAGACTATGCTTTGGCATCATAGGTTAGGCCACATAGGAGAAAAAGGTTTAAAAACCTTGAAGAACAAAAACCTGGTTGAGGGGCTTGAAGATTGTAATATGGAATTTGAATTCTGTGAACACTGTATATATGGAAAGCAGCATCGTGTTTCATTTTATGACTGTCCTCATAAAACTTCTGGTTTGTTAGACTATATTCATTCGGATGTGTTTGGTCCAGTAGATGTTCCTTCTTTGTCTAAATCAAGATACTATGTGTCATTCATTGATGATTATTCAAGAAGAGCATTTATATATATTTTGAAAAGTAAATCAGAAGTGTTCAGTCGATTTAAGGAGTTTAAAAATCTTGTTGAAAATCAGACTGGTAAAACAATAAAATGCTTAAGGACTGATAATGGCAGTGAATTCTATTTTGATGAATTTGAAAGATACTGTAAAGACCATGGAATCAAAAGACACAAGACTACACCTTACACTCCATAGTAGAATGGAGTTGCAGAAAGGTTCAATAGGACAGTGATGGAGAGAGCACGAAGTATGCTTAGTAGTGTTGGTTTGGAGGAAAAGTTCTGGGCTGAAGCTACTGCTACTGCATTTTACTTGGTTAATCAATCTCTAAACTCTAATCTTGTTGACAAGACACCTATGGAAGCATGGTCTAGTAAGAAGCCCTCTCTTAGACATATTAGAGTCTTTGGTTGTGAAGCATATGCACATGTGTCGGATGTAAAAAGATCTAAGTTGGACAACAAGGTTGTTAAGTGTATATTTATTGGCTATAGTGCTAACATTAAAGGATACAAGCTTTGGAATCCTGTTACAGAGAAGGTTGTATACAGCAGAAGTGTAATATTTCATGAGCTGAAACCTTCCACCTTGGATTTGCAGTTAGAGACAAAGTTAGAAAACAGTAAGGATATAGCAGCAATTCCTCCTACACCAAAGAAAGAGGAATTGAAGATTCAAAACGTACCTAAAATTAAGGAGAGCTCAAGCAATTATGAAAGCTCTGAAGAAGATGAACCTCAGCCTCAGCCAGTGAGGAGGTCAACTCGAGAAAGGAAACAACCAGATAGGTATGGGTTCTCATTAATTGATTCTACTTGTGCCTATGCCTTGATTTCTAGCACTGATGAGCCTAGGACTATAAAGGAAGCAATTAAAATGTCTGATTCAGATTCTTGGTTGAAAGCCATGGAGGAAGAAATGGCATCATTAGATAAAAATGAAACCTGGAGTCTGGTGCCCTTGCCTAAAGGCAGAAAACTTATGGGCTGTAAATGGGTATTTAAGAAAAAGATTGGTCTAGATGGCAGTGTAGAAAAATACAAAGCGCGACTGGTTGCAAAGGGTTATTCCCAAGTAGAGGGAATTGACTATGGGGAAATCTTTTCTCCTGTAGCAAAGTTGACGTCCATTAGATTTCTATTGTCACTTGTAGCAGCTTATGACTTAGAGGTTGAACAGATGGATGTGAAGACAACATTTCTTCATGGTGATCTTGAAGAAGAAATCTATATGTCCCAGCCTGAGCACTTTGTTGAGAAAGGTAAAGAAAAACTGGTATGCAAATTAAAGAAGTCTCTGTATGGGTTAAAGCAGTCACCTAGAATGTGGTACCAGAAATTTGATACCTATGTATTATCTTTAGGCTTTGTGAGATCAAAATCTGATCACTGTGTATACTATAAAGCTGAAAGTGATCAAAGTGCTTGTTATTGCTCTTTATGTTGATGATATGTTGTTCATAGAAATAGCAAGCTAATGATTTCTAATCTTAAGTCTCAGTTGTCTAATAAGTTTGAAATGAAAGGATCTTGGTGCGGCAAGGTATATTAGAGGATGGAATGTCAGGGGAGGAAGAATAGAAAGCTTTGGCTCAGTCAAAGTAAGTATATAAAGACTATTCTAGAGAGATTTTGTATGAATGATTGCAAACAGTTAGTTGTTCCAGTCATGCAGGGAATGAAACTATCTGTTGAGGACTGTCCAAAATCTCCTACTGAGATGGAGGACATGACCAGTGTGCCCTATGCTAGTGTTGTAGGTAGTCTCATGTATGTAATGGTATGTACAAGACCATACATTTCCCAAGCAGTGGGAGTACTTAGTCGATTTATGGCTAATCCAGGAAGAATACATTGGGATGTTGTGAAGAGGGTGTTTAGGTATTTGAAGGGAACTTCAGATTTTGCATTATGTTACCATGGTAATTCAGTTGAATCACAGAGGACTCTCAGCATTCATGGTTATGTAGACTCTGATTGGGCAGGGGATATTGACAGCAGAAGATCCACTAGTGGATACGTTTTCATGTTGAATGGTGGTGCAGTGAGTTGGATGAGTAAGCGGCAGGCTGTAGTCACTTTGTCCACTACAGAGGCTAAATACATGGCAGCTACTCATGCTTGTAAAGAATCTGTATGGTTGAAACATTTGTGTTCTAACATTGGTTTTGATGCAGGGGAAATAACAATCTTATGTGACAGTTAGAGTGCCATTTGTCTAGAAAAGAATCCAACTTTCCATGCCGGGATGAAACATATTGATGTGCAATACCACTTTGTACGAGATATGGTTGAGGATGGAAAGGTCAGTTTGGAAAAAGTTGATACTCTGGAGAATGTTGCAGATGCATTGACGAAGCCAGTGAGCACAAACAAGTTTAGGTGGTGTGCCAGTTCAATGGGCCTTAGTGCCCATGATTTTCAGTAAAGTAATTTTTTGCATGCTCTGGAGGTGTCTGAATGATCTTCGTCAAGTGGGAGATTGTTGGAAAAAGTGCCTCAAACATTACAGACTGAAACCTCCTTTAGAGCAATGTCGATGTGACATTCTGATTGTCCGGCTGACTAGCAGTTTATTTTATCCAATTCTGAACAGGTCGCTGTGACCCTGAAGAAGTTTTTGCCAAAAGGTTTACTGTGTAGCTATCGCTGTAGCAAGGTGTGTTCGTTGTGACCTCATAGTGCTCGGGAGAGCTTTGGCCAAAAGGCCATTCATTCGTTTATCGGTGTAACTCTTAGTGACTATGATCTTCGGTGAAGCTTATGGTTCTCGTTAAGATGTCTCAGTGAAGTGATATTCTCTTGCCGATAGTGTATGAATTGATGTCCTCGGGGTAACTTATTATGGCTCGGTGAGAAGTCACCATGAAATCAAATTTTATGCTGATTGTGTTTTATCAGAGAGAGACTTAGCCGAAGGAAGTGACTTCGGTAAGATGTCCTACCAAAGTGGATATGTCTTAGCGACTAAGACTTAAGTTGGAATCTTCGGTATATCTCAATGAACTTGGAGAAAGGTATTAGTGATAGAAGAAAGCTATGCTGACAGGGACTACTTGGGAGTTATCGATATAACTCTTAGACTTCGTTATGAAGTCTGAGCGATAAACTATTGTCTTGCCGATAGCCGATGGCTATCGGGGTAACTCTTGGCGAACAGTTGGTCATCGGTGAAACATAGATAAATTGGTAAGTTCTCTCAGCGATGGACAAATGTTTTGGTGATAGGTGAACACTTCGGAGTTGCATATGAAGATCAGTATGAACTCTTGGCGATAGGAGTAAGTCTTTCCAACTTCTACTTGGTGCTCGGTAGGCTTGGGGACTTCGGTGTAACTTTAGTGTTTCGCTATGACCTTCTGGCCAAAGCGATAAGTCAAAGTGACTACAGAGACTCTTGGTGACATCGGTACGAGTTCAATGTGGCATCGAAAAGACACTGTTAGTGTCTCACCGAGATGCCAATTCAATATGAATTCTATTGACCGTGTATGACTTCTGATGTGGCATCACGTGGACGAATCAAAAGAGCCGAATTGGAACCGTTGGGAGTCTGTTCATTGCGACAATTCTGTGAGGGAGCTTGATAGTCAGGGAACGCCATGGATATAGTTGGAAATTGCAGATGTTTTGATGTTGGATTGTAGTTTGATCAACAGTGAAGTGTGAAGAATTCAAACTATATCAATGAAGGATTAAAAATCTGTAAAGGTTGTAACCTGGAAGTTTTATGTTCAAAGAATGTACATGATGAATGTTGTTGTTTAATGACACCAGAAAGATAATTCTGGAATTGTATGTAACTTTGATTACTGTAATACAAAGTGATTTCTCTTGGTGTGGTGGGTTTTTCTCCCGTAAGGGTTTTCCCACGTATATCTGGTGTTCATGTGTGTTTGTCTAAATACTCTGTTTCTATAATCTGTCTCATAGTACATCTCAATTTGACTGTAATTGAAAAATTAAAAGTACTTCTGCATTCTTTCCTGAGGTATTGACGTTAGGAGAATTGTTTTTCGCATCTAGTTTTCCTTACAAGGAATACTTACTGACACCACCAGTCCTCATGCCACCAATCAAAAATAAACCATTGATCCTGTACATATTAGCTATGACAGTAACACTTGGGGAACCACTAGCTCTGCACGACGAAATAGGGAAAGAAAGAGCTATCTACTACATCAGTAGAACTTTGGTGGGACACGAGCTAAACTACATGTTCATTGAGAAGGCTTACCTCACAATAGTGTTTTCCTTGTAAAAATTCAGGCACTACATGTTGGCTCATCAGATAAAGCTCATCGCCAAAATAGATTCCCTCAAATATCTACTTTCTAAAGCAACACTCATAGGACAAATGGAAAAATGGTTCATGATCTTAACAAAATATAACATTGAATATATGGAATGAAAATCCATCAAGGCAAGAGTAATCACAGATCAATTGGCAGAGGCACCTATATATTCTAAGAACCCACTAGTATCAGAATTTCCATATGAGTCAATTTTCAACCTCAGTGTAGAAAATTATTGGAAGGTTTATTTTGATGGAGCATACAACATGGATCAAAAATAGGAATCCTCTTCATCACACCACAAGGAGACTGTATCCAAAAATCATATAGGTTGTCTTTCCCATGCACCAACAATATTTCTGAGTACGAGGCTCTTGTCATAGAACTCTAGATTGCAGTACAATGGAAAATCATGGAACTCAAGGTTTATGGGGACTCATGGCTAATTATCAACCAATTCAATGATGAATATCAAATAAAGGATGAAAAACTTACCCTGTACAAGAAACTGGTGGAGGATCTCAAGGAGTTCTTCATCAACATAACATTTGAGAAAATACCGAGGGTAACCAACAAAGCAGATAATGCTATGGAAACAATTGGATCATTGTTAGATATCCCATGCAACATCCATAAACATGAATTCCTAATAGAGAATCTTCTCGTACCAACTTTTGAGGTACTAGATTCTCAGTTTGTTTGTGAAATCATTGGTCCCAGTGATCCTTGGTACCATGACATATTCACCTACTTGAAAATAGGAGTCCTCCCTGCTGACATCACCCAAAACCTCAAAATAACCTTTATCAATAATTCATCCTATTTCACCATCATAGGTGATACCCTCTATCTTAGGAGTATTAAAAGAACCCTCTTGCGATTCCTTAACCCCAAGGAAGCTTTGACTACTTTAACTGAGGTACACGATGGTATTTGTGGTTTGCATTCTAGTGGTATGACCTTGGCCAAGAAACTAATAAGGACGGGGTACTACTAGCCTACAATGGAGAAGGAAGCTGATGACTACATCCGAAAGTGTTTGCAATGCCAACCGCATGGAGACCTCATCCATGCACTAGCTCAGGAGCTCCAACCGATTACAACACCTTGGCCCTTTTCACAATGGGAGCTCAATCTCATCGAAAAAATCACACCCACCTCATCTAATGGACACAAGTTCATTATCACAGCCACATAATACTTCACAAAGTGGGTAGAGGCCATCCCCATGACCTATATCATAGGGAAGTAGATTACTAAATTCATCCTAAACTACCTCATTTTTCATTATGGTGTTCCACAAGCCCTTATCTCAAATAATGGGACACCTTTCAAAAACTAGGATGTTTGGGAGCTATGCCAAAAATTCAATATCCAACATCTCTTCTCCACCCCATACTACCCCTAGGGTAATGGCCAGACTAAGGCTTCTAATAAAACCATCCTAAAAATGCTCAAGAAAATAGTCAATGAAGCTAGTCGTGACTAGAACCTACAGCTAAATCCTTCCTTTTGGGCCTATTGAACAAGTATCTGTATTCCTATAGGGGAAACACCCTTATCCCTAGTCTATGGATCAGAATACATCCTTCCCATTGAGATTGAGCTCCCATCCTTAACAATATCATTGCAGAATCTCATTAATGATGAAGAATATCGGGTGTCATAGTTGAACGAGCTAGAATTATTGGATGAGCAGAACATGGATGCTTTGAACCACTTGTGGGTCTATCAGAACCATCTCAAAAGGAGTTATAATAAGAAAATCAAGAGTCGGACATTTCAATTTGGAGAGCTTGTGTTAAAAGAAAATCAGAAAAGTCTACCAAATCTAGACAGCAAGGGAAAATTTGAACCCAACTAGTTTGGACCCTTTTTCATCACTGCAAGTTACAAATCATGAGCATATCAACTATCCACACCTGAAGGTGAGCCTTTGCAAGAGCTCATCAATAGCTCCCATCTCAAAAAAAATTATGCCTAATTTATGCTACGCCCTTAATATTAGTGTACATCGAGTTATGAATGGTCAGCTTGTGGCTATCTTAACTCTCTATTAAGTCATATTATCATTAGTATATTGTTATTTAGTTTTTTAGGTTGACCTAAGACTTATATAGGTCTGTCTAAGTCGGCCTAGGTGATATCCTAAGCATAAATATGTATATATAGGAGGTTGTGAGTCTTATTTCATCATCAAGTTGTGAAGTGTGTTCTCATTAGAGATATTTGGAGGTTTTCCCCCTCAAAGTGGCTTGTTATTCTCAATTATTATCAAGTATTTGTAGCATATTTCATATCATATTCTTTTATTGTGCAAGTTATTTCATAACAAGTGGTATCAGAGCCAAGTTCTTGGCATCATAGAGGCAAGTTTTTTCTCAATTTTGGAGGCAATTTTGGGAAGAGCATATCTTTCAGATTTTGGCCAATTTTTTTTTTTTTTAGGG
>VDFB02000003.1:635387549-635481299 GCA_007258455.2 Sequoia sempervirens
CTTGAAATGGATGAGATGATACAAAATGAGGGATAAAATGTGGGATGTGAAAAGGAAGAGATAATGGAAGGGGAAGATGATAAGAAAGAAAGCACAAATGGATTCAAGAATAAATATGATGTTTCCCTAGTAAAGATACAAGCCAACATGGATTGATGATGGACAGAGTTTTGTTGATGAGGGAATGATATATCCCAAAACAACAAAAGGATAGGGAAGGATATATCTCGATAATGATGATGGTAGGAGTGTTGATGCGAGAATGATATATCCCAAAAAAACAAAAGGATAAAGGGATTGGATACATCCCAATGATGATGAGAGTGTTGTTAATGAGGGAACAAGATATCCCAAAAAAACACAAAGGATAGGGAAGGATGCATCCCAATGATGATGATGAGAGTGTTGTTGATGAGGGAATGATATATCCCAAAATAACACAAGGATAGGGAAGGATACATATCGATGATGATGATTGGAATAAGGCTTGTAGAAAGGCTAGGAACAAGACCAAAGATGTGATTATGATTTGTGGTATATTGAATGGATTAGGATTGAATTGAGATGTGAGATTATTGAAATGAATGAAGATGATGAAGTAAAATATGCTCAAAATAACAAATCTATATTATCCTAAGAAGATTTTAGAGATGATGATATGATGAGGATGAAGGAAGTGCAGTGATGAAAATAGATATGATAGATAGATGAGGGAGAGAGATAAAGGATGAATGGATGGGTAGATGGATTAGGAGCACCATATAAAAATTTCCATGTAGTGAACACTTAATTTGACATAGCTGGGATATTATGCACCAGGGTATGTGGAACCAAGGTGACTATGTACAACATCCATAGGATTGATACAACAAAAAAGAAGTTAGTCCAACATCCCAAAGTCACCAGGGCTTTGGTTAGGCCGATGTTGGAAAACCAAAAACACAAAGGATGCCCCAACATAACACAAGACCACACAGATCTTGGTGGGCACTATGTTGGAAAACCAAGAGAACATGATCACACAAAAATCCAAGAGATTCCCCTAGTTCTACCAATCAAAGCACACCATGATATGATGGATTGTGGTGGCCTTGAGTAGGTATAATAGGAAGCTCAAAAGATAAACAAAAAGAAAAAGAACCAAGAAATCACAATAAATCTCAAATAATATTTTCCATAGGGACGATAGGTGGATGATATTGACATGGTCTAATATGAGGAAAGATATAGCCTACTAAGACCAAATATGGGTGGAGCAGATGACTTAGGATAACTAAAACTGATTGGAGAGTGCCAAGGGCTAATGGATCTTGTTTGTTATTTATATCAAGATAGGGACACTCTTGATGACATGAAAAAGACAAGGGAAAATCCTAAAGGAAAATATAGTGCCTTGGGGGCTCATCAAAGATGGACTTGCCTATGTGAAAGCGTAGAGGCAATATATTTTGATAAAAATAACAAAGATGGACGATGGAAAAAAGATGGAGGGACAATGATGAATTTCTTGAAGGGGCTAACCAAAGCCTCAGGGGCTAATCAAATATGTCCTTTCCTATGTGAAATCGTAGAGGCAATGTAGTTCAATAAAAGACCAATGGTAGACAATGGAAGATGCAATGCAAAACCTAATGATAAGTAGATGCAATGATGGAACGTATATGATGACACAAGAATGATTGTGTCAATAGGGAGATGGTTATAATGTCAAGCTCAAGAATGGGATAGTTATCCAAATCATCAAAATATGAATTGGTAGGATGATATGATGGATAGATAAGTGATAAAAAGTGATAGGAGATTAGAAAGATGTGTGAAAGAGTTGGGAGTTATTATAGTGAGATGGATGGAATTGGGTTTCATGGGGGTAGCCTATAGCTAGATACTAATGACAAGGTACTAGGGGATAAAAGGAAAATATTATGGGATAGCTAGATGGAGAGATAAATATTTTAATATGGAAACATGATCAAAAGGGTGGAGAGGATGCATGTGGATTTGGAGATGAAAGGGGGGATAGGGTGGATGGATAGAAAGATAAGGATGGGGAGATGGAAGGGATTTTTTTTTTTAGATGGATGGATGGGAAGATAAGAATGGGAAGATGGAAAAGAATTAGTGGATTGATGGATGGGAATATGGAAAAGGATTTTTGGGTGGATGGAAGGAAAGATGAGGATTTGGGAGATGGAATGGATTACTTGGATGGATGGATGGGAAGATAAGGATGGGGAGATGGAAGGGATTATTGGATGGATGGATGGATGGGAAGATAAGGATGAGAATATGGAAAAGGATTAGTGGATGGATGGATGGATGGGAAGGTGACAGTAGTGATATGGAAGGGATGATAGGATGGATGAATTTTATCTCCAAGGACTATGTCACAAAGAAGGAGATTCCCCACTCTAGATATGTCATGTGTGATGAGGCAAGAGGGATGACAAATAGAAGGATGGGTGAATAAGGGAGGGAGATGGATATGGATAGGATGTATGGATAAGGAAGGGAGATGGATGGTAGCATGAGGGGTGGATAAGGAATAAGATAGTATGGATAGAGAGGATGCATGCCAAGAGGGGTCCAAAGCATGTATAATTTTTTTCCCTTTTCCTTATCAAGATCACAAGGAAGATGGATGGAATGGGATAAATGGGATATGATAGGTAGGATAGGTGCATAGGTTAGATGGAGGAGATGAAGGGGATGAAGTTTCCCCCAAGTTTGGAAGTAAAATGGATGGGGGATTTACACATGACACCTATTTACCAGGTTTTCATCGTGGTACTTATCCAAAGTGCTTGTTTTCCAATTTTTCACTATTGAAGAATTTTTTATCTCTTTACTTTTTTTTTTGACCTTTTTATTTTTAGATTTTTATTTTTACTTTTTACTTCTTTTTTTTTTTGATCTAGTATGTGGATGGAGATGAATTATAATATGGATGTAGATAAATGGATTTGGAAGATATGTGATTAGAGGATAGATGGACTCAAACATCAAATTCCATATGAGGTAATAAGAGCCCATGTTAGAAATGACTATTAGATGTTGGTACAACCTTATTAGGATGAATGGATTATGCAAGGGAATGGATTGAAGGGATTTGATGGGGGAGATATGTGGGATAATGGATGGGATGTTGTAAAGTGTATGGATGGAAGGATATAATAGATGTGTGATGGGGGAATGTTTTCAAGACCAACATTGGAACATATGGTGGTGGATGTGAAATGATAGGAGGATTATTGGAGGGAGGATGTTGGTAAGATGGAGTAGTTGGGAAAGTGAATTTCAAGACATAAGGACTCAAAATAGATTTAGGGGATGGAGGATGTGGATGATTAGATTTGGGATTAGCAACTTCAGATGCCATTATAGATTTTTCATTTGAAGGAATTGCATCCTTTTTCTTTTGGATCCACATGGTTTTTATTTTTGTTTTAATAGGCTTGTATAGACTTTGGGATTGATTACACTTTTGAATGGGATTGTTCTTTTCTTCATCATGTCCTTTAAAGGGGACATGGTATCTTTGGATTCATGTGGATTTTTGGATTTATGAATTTTTACTTTGGCATCCAAAGTGCTTCCAATAGCAATGGGATGGATGTGAGGAGATGGAAGATGTGGAGAGAATATGGACTGATGGATGTAGGATTTTGGAGAAGGTGTGTAGATGGAGGTATATTTATGCACCTTTGTTGATCCTAATTAGGGATTAAATGAGAGTGGGGTTTTTATGATGGGTGAAAGGAATAGGTGATTGACGGATCAGGGGATGAGTAGGATGAGATGGAGGAGGTGATTGTGGGATATAAGTTCCTAAAATGGGCTTAGTATATGGCAGATGTGTGATGGTGGATGGAGGGACATAAAGACCTAAAATGGATTTGGAGGATGAAGGAGGAATATGGATGGTTGTTTTGAGGTGATATGATGCAGGGGGTGGAAATAAATGGTTTGGTGGAGTGATGGGAAGAGATTGTTATTATTTTAGAAGAGACTCGCTTAGGATGTACAAAGGTTGTACCAACATTTTTGGATTGTGAGTCTTGAGATATATATCCAAGAAATTGTACACATGGATTTTCTATGACATGGATGGGCTCTAAAATACCTTGTTCATGAAGGCCTAATCCTTTTCCTTGATAGTTCATGATATCGAGAATTTGGTTTATGGTAGAATTATTATTATTTTGGAAACATGATGCGAGTCCATTATTAGGTGGAAGAGGAATGGTGGTGTATATGCTTTTTTCTTCTTCTGTAAGAAAACCACCATGGATGAATGTAAGAGTACCAAAGGGATTTATAAGTTTTGTTGGGATGGTTTGGATGGGTGATTATAAAGGATCATGAGATGGAGTAGATGGGGTGGTGAGATCTTGATTTGGAGGAGAGAGTGATAAGGGATCATTAGAGGAATTACTTGGGATGGTAGGATCTTGATTTATAAGGGAATCATGGGATGGAGTAGAGGAGATACTATGATATTGAGATGGTAGGATCTCCATTAGGATAAGGGGATGATAATAAATCATGAGGGGGATCATGAGATGGAGTGAATGGGGAACTATGATCTCTAGGTGGAGTATATGGGAGGATGTGAATGGTGGATTGCAATAGTATTTGTATGGGGGATAAAAATAATTGGGATCATGGATAGGAGTAAGATTATGGATTGGTATATGGTTTTAAGGATAATGAGATGGTGGATTTAGAATGAGGATAGAGGTGATAGTATTGTTGTGTGAAGATGGAGGTTGAGATATGGATAGAGGAGAAGATGGAGTTATGGATATGGAATGAGAGGGATATGTGGGGGATAGATAAGAGATGGATGTCGATGAAGGATAGGATGGATACATGGATGAATAAGATAATGGATATCCCTTGTGAAAGGTAGTATAAATATTGCTAGTGGGTGTGGATGAAGGCATGATGGGATAGCTTGGATGAGTGATTGGAGTTTGGATCATGCTTGGGGAGAGACAGCTAGCAACGATAGTATCAAGGGGATCTATATCATACTTGTCTTGATCAACAAGAATTTCAATGTTATCTTCAATGTAATTGGGATCTCCCTTGACTACTATTTTTTATTGCATTGATGGAGGATAAGGATTCATAATGTTGGATTAGATGGATAAGGATAACCATGTATCTCATCAATGAGCTCATCTATCCTAGGAATTAGGTACCAGTTCTTAATTGTCTTTTGATTCAATGCATGGCAATCAACACACATGTGCAATGTACCATATTTCTTTTTTACTAGCACCACTACTAAAGTGAAGGGACTCTTGCTTGGGAAAATGTGACCCATATCCAAGAGCTCTTTGATGGATTTCTCAATTTCATCCTTCTACTTCTTTGGGTAGTGTTAAGGTGTTGTGATGATCATCTTTTCACCTTCTTCAAGTTCTATCACATGCTCACAACCACTTTGAGGAGGTCTCCCAGGAGGTATACTACCAAAGAATTTTCTCTTCTTAGTTATCAAGGCTTGAATATCAATATGATGGTGCATCTTATCTTCCACTAGATTAGTTGGTAGAATCATGCATTATGCTTCCCACTCTACTTGATCATGATGAATCAACCTTTCCATTCTCTTGAATGATAAAATTTGAGGGCCTCCATTTGACATCCCTCTCAATACTACCCTCTTTCCATCCAACCAAAACTTCAACTCCATCAAGTTTGCAAATTCAATGTGATTTCTCCAAGAGATCACAACCATTGTATCCCACCACATCAATATCACCAATGCCTACAACATAAAAATAATCCTTTACTTCATAATTTCCCAATTGCATGGAGAAGTTCAAAATTCTCCTATTGCAAGACAATGTGAATCCATCGGCCACCATTACTTTGAAGCCTTCAAAATCATCTATCTTGAGGCCTCTCTTTGCAACCAAACCTTCGTATATGAAGTTATTGTTGGCCCCACAGTTGTTGTTGCACCAAAAGATTGGCCTATTAATGCCTGATACAACTGCCAAAGTTAATAGATCCACAAGAGATGGTTAGTCCATGTTGCAAATCCTGAGGGGAGTACTAACTATCTTCCAACAAACTCCCCCTCAACATTACCTGAGGGGATTTGAACCCAACACCTTTGGCTCTGATACCAATTGTTATCCCCACAATTGTTGTTGCACCAAAATATTGTCCTGTTAATGCCCGATACAACTTCCAAAGTTAACAGATCCATGGGAGGCAGTTAATCCATGTCATGAATCTCGAGTGGAGTGCTAATAATCTACCAATAGTTATGAGTTTCTCCAATGCCAATTAGAGAAACAATATGCTACGACCCAATCACTCCACGAACTTGAAAAGACTCATTCTTTTGAAATCTCAAGAGTTGTACCAAAGCAATACCTCCTCCATTGTCTTTTGGTTCCTCTTCTAGAGCTTCTTCATCATCATTGCTTGCTAATTCATACTGCTGATCAAACATATTAGATTCTGATCTAGAATTAGAATAAGCTTCCATGTGATGTGATTTTCCCTTTCCATAGAATTTGTGACCCTTTAACCAAGGCTCACGACATGTATAACAAACCCCATATTTTCTTAACTGCTCATGAAGATCATCAATCAACTTTTGAGGAAACTTCCTAGGCTGATTTGAAGAATGCTTCTTATCATTTTTATGACTAAAGGATTTGGACTGAAATTTTGGTTTTGGGTCAGCCAACTCCATGCTCCTTGCTTTCTTGATTGCTTCATCAAGAGTTGGTGGATCAAATGATTTTACCCAATCCTTCAATGGTTCCATCAATCCTTCAATAAACAATACTATGAGCCTTGTTTTTGTGATGTTGGGCACCATCAATGAAAACCTTTGAAAATCAACAACATATGAATCTAGTGAACCATGTTGCTTCAGTTACACCAACTCACATAGTCTTACTTTTAGATTCTTGGTATCAAACCTTTCTATCTACTTGTTTGTAAACTCCCAATAGGTGTGAATGAGATTATGGCCAAGAGTGAGCAACCCATGATACCACTATTCATGAGAAACTCCATCCAAATGTAAGGTGGAAAACTTGATGGCATCTTCTTCAGGCATCAGTCTAAGTGAAAGGTAGTTGTCAAGCTTTTGCACCCACAACCTTGTTGAACACTTATCACTCCCATCAAAATGATTCAAGGTAACTTTAGCAAGGGCTTGATGATAGTTCATTCTAGGAGATATAGGAACATCATAATAATTTCTTCTACCTCCTCTTCTCTTCTTTTGATTCATATATTGACCTAGTGATATGGCATCACAAATCTCTGCTAGAAGAGAAGTATACTCCATGTAGCTATTTCTAACGTCTTCCACCAAAGACATCTCAGTTTTTGTTGGTGGTTCTTCCCTTGGAATGAAGTTCAAAATGAGGGGTCTAGAGGTTGATCCTCTAGTGGTTGCAACATGTTGGATAATAGTTCTATCTTTACCATTTGTCTCCGAAGCATTGTTCTCTCCAACATGATTTTGTTGAGGTTGGGACTGATTTTGAGTCACATGTTGATCCATCTTTTCCAGCAAACGTGACATCATGTCCAACATGGTGTCAAATTTATTTTTGTCCCTAGCTTCTCTTTCCTCCATTGAAATTCTACCTCCTTTTTCCATGGTATCAACTACTTTACCACTGTCTCTCAAAGCCTCTAAAAAGCCTCTACATCTGGAATTGGTGGATTTTGATATTGAACTCTAGCCTGACCTCTGAAGTATCTAACTTCTTTATCACTCATTTGACAACTAAGGTATGTTTTTCATAGGATGGTAGGAACTCGAGCTCTAATACCACTAAAATAGCCCCCTTAGTTTTTTTTTTTAATATTCACATACAAATTGCACCTATTAAGGTTATCCCAATAATTAAAACTAGTTGAATGGGAACCCTTCACTTTTTGATCACCAAACTCCCAATGTGGGCGAGGTGAGAGCATATGGTGCAAGGGGATCATTAGCAATAAACTAGAAATGAAATTACAAATCTATAGGTAGCTTTCTGACCATTTTGAAAGTAAATGTTGAAAATGTAAATGTAGGCAGATAACTAACCATGAAGCTCTACCACTTATTCATTGGGAGCGATTGTTACAATTATTTAAACTAAAATACTCAACCACTTATTCAGTGGGAGTAGTAAATACAAATGTAATATGTTGAAAGTAAATAGCTAAAATAGTACTACCATAATCATCATTACAATATGCTATTGATACAATGATTTAATGATGGAAAACTACAATCAACCTCATATGATTTGCAATATTCCTTGCTTGAGTTGTGAATGATTTCACTAAGGAAATAGAGCAAATGATTACAATAAATAGGTCTGATATAAGAACATAGAAAATAGAAAACCAAACCAACAAACTATGATTTTACAAAAAATCTTATAACTCATCAACATAGCTCCAATCACTACCAAATTGAAAGTCAATGATCATTAGAACAAGGTGACCTAGATGCAAATGATAAACCATGCCAAGTAGCTCATAAAAGAATGATATAAACTCCAACTTTCCAAAAGGTAGGGCAGCCTCTAGAGGAGGTCGACCTAGCTTATAAATTCAACCTCTTCATTATAAAATCTGCAAACTTGCAATATGAGGCGCTTAAGGCAAGAGAACACAAGGAGCCAATACCCAAAATGTAAATAAAATCACACAAGGAGCTGTGAATGAAAATCAGTTACAAACATACATAAACTAGCAACTAAAAAACTGAAAGATAGCATCAAAACCTTCAATAATGAAGCTCAATTTTCAACTCTAAATTGAAGAAGTAGTCACACTCAGCTAGGTGTTATCTTTCAAACACGAAACTGATAAACTTGCTAGGAGGTATGCGTTCCTCAAAGCCAGAGGTATGAAATCATTTCAGCAACACTTCGTCCTTAATAGCAATGGATGCCAAAATTTGGAGCAAAGCCTCTCTTAAATAGAGTTCTGAGGGCGTCCTTTCAAATTCACACTTTTCCCTCCAAAAGGGATTCCCAAGCCTCTTTTGAAATATTTAATTTTTAAAAACACTTATTTCTTTTTAATTCTAGGCATCCAAGGCAGAAGGGCAAATAATTAACTTTTGAAATATTAAAATACCTCATAATGAGGCATCCACCCTCATAGTCCACCTTTTAAAACACCATTAAGTCATTGTGCTAGGCCAAGGGGCCAAAATAACATTAAAATATTTAAATGACTTAAATAAATTCTTTTACCAAAATGCACATCAAAATGTTGAAAACCAAATATACCCAAACTTCCTTGCTTGAAATAGAAAGCACTCTGAACTATTGAACCATTGTTGACTGGGACACTGCCAATTTCTAGTATCAAAGGTGTTAACAAACTTGAAATATGTGACTCGACATATTAGATGGGCTATTTTGGTAAGCAGATGTGACTCACTGTGACAAATGTGATTGATTGGTAAGTAAATGTGACTCACTAAAATAGATGTGGATTACTTGTAAACATATGCAACCTTGGCTAACATATGCATTTTTCTGGTGATCAAATGTGACTTAGTTTAACAGTTGTTGTTTTCTGGTTGACAAATGTGACTCTGTTTGACAATTGTAGTTTTCTAGTGAACAGTTGCGATTTTCTGGTAAATGATAGTTTTGACTGACTCTATTTGTGATAAGATTTTGGAAAATAAAAACACTACAAAAACATAGTATTTTAGTTTGGTTTTGACATGAGCAATGCTTAATTTAGTAGAGGATAAGTACGATCCTAGGCTGCCAGTGACAATATCTATTGAGTTCTCACTTGGGTTTTACCCCAACTACGCTTATTCAAAGCGGATGATTAGAAGCTTGATCACATTGGCTCCCCTCCATGACACTCACTTCTCAGGTCAGCCAAGCTTCAGTACCCATGAAACTCTCATGGCATACTTTTCATCTCTACTAAGAATCACATGAATGTGAGATGGCTTCAAAGGTCTAACCTCTTGCACCAAAAAATATAAGTTTTTGGGTTACTACAACAATGGATTTTAATTCAGGAACCCATTTAGGTGGCTATGTGTGAGGCAAGATAAACTTGTCTACATAAAAAAATGCACCTATAATCCTAAGTTTAACATTAGGATTCACATTTGTATACCGATCAGGAATAGCTTGGCTAAAAAGCTTCATTATCGGTTTGATTCGCCTTGGGGTGAGTACTTTTTGCCACCAAGGAAGGCCCAATTTCTAGAGTTAATAATAGGTTCTCTTGCACCTAGGATCACACGAATGCGCAAGGGGAGATGATACTTCTATTATTGAATTGGGTAATAGAAAAATTGTGTGCACACACCAAACATAGTAGAAAGTGATTAATTTTAAGCCCAAATGACAATTATCTAATCTACTTAGACAATCTATTTCAAAATAGTCTTTAAAACATGTCTTGCAAAATAATTCATCAGTAGTTTCAATCTTTGTCTTCTTCAATCATCCTACAAAAAGTTTTGAATCTTGTCTTCTATGAAGCATCCTACAAACACTATGTTAACTCCTCAAGAACACATCCTGAAAACCTTGAATTAGTCATAAAAAAAATTGTAATTGAAAAATTCAAACTCGGAATTCGGACAATAGAAATTTTTTTATACTATTCAAATGCATCACAGAATATCAGATGTGTCACAAAAATCATATGTGGCTCATGGGATCAATTGCGTTATTTAGCACTTTAGTTGCATTGCACCATACTGGATCAATTGAGTCATTTCATGCTATAGATGTGTCGTGTCGTACCTGTTGCTGTAAAACTCAAAATTTCTACCATTTTTTTTTAAAGACCGTGTCTTCATGTCAAGTTCACCAAATGTAACGATAGGAAAAATAAGCGGATTAAAGCAATACAATGCAAATAAACTCAAACCAAACCTACACTAACAACAAAGAACAATGGAAAGCATAAATACAATAATGATCTCATCAAACATCAATGTAATTCCATGAATAACTTCGGTTGTCCTTCTCCATTTCCCCATAATAGGATTCTCCCCCTCAGATTTTCAATATGTGTGCAAGCATAGCCTCAATGATAATGATAATAACAAAATATCGAAGATTCTAAAGTAATTGCTCCAAAAGTCACAAGATTTCAGGAGGAGTAATAATGATGAAGGTCATGCCAATTTATAAACAATAGGATGTTCGAATGATAGGCTCAGATTAAAAGATGAATCAATGATTGAGATTGAAAGATATGACATGCATTCAAATTAGGGTTGAATAGTGCGAGTTAAAATGCATAAATGGTGGGGATTAAATTAAATAATAATTTAATCTTTAGTCGAGACTATTCGAAACTGAGAAGAATAGAGGTTTGAATGTAAAGATAAAGATTGTCCAAGATAGATGATGGGAATAAATTAATTAAATAACTATATTTATTTAATTAATAAATGTTTGCATGTAGAAGATAAGAATAAATCTAGATAATGAACTCATTAAGACAACAAGTCTATTCATTATAGATAATTAGATATTAAATCACTAGATAACTGAATGATCTAATTGTATCTAGACTTAAGTGATAAATGACTAATTAAATAATAAAAATATTATTTAATTATAGAAAAATGTGTTATGGATAAATCATTTTATGAATTAAATAATTATTTAATTCAACATTCAAGATTTTGGGATTTTAATTAAATAGATAAAGATTTATTTAATTAAAGAGTGGAAAGGTTAAGGAATAATGAAATAATTAAAGTGATTATTTAATTATAGTTGAAAGTTTCATAGGAATTAAATAAATAATAGTTTATTTAATTTTAGAAAGAAGTAGATTTAATTAGCGACGTAATTAAATAAATAATATTTATTTAATTAATCGAGGAAGAATAAAGGTAACAATGAATTAATTAAATAATTAAAGTTATTTAATTAATAAAGGATTGTATGTAGAAGATAAGATTTGACATAGAGAAAATTGTCTGTTAGAGAAAATAAAATCTTATCTAGACTTAAGTGATTGATGACTAATTAAATAACAAAGAGATTATCTAATTATTTAGGAATATGCCAAGAATAAACCTTTTATGAATTAAATAATTAATTTAATTCAGCATTCAAATTTTTAGGATTAAATTAAATAAATAAAGATTTATTTAATTGATTGGAGAAAAGGTTTAATGAATAATTAAATAATTTTAAATGATTATTTAATCATACTTAAAAATTGATGAAAAGAAGATATTGAAAATGCATATTGTGTAGAAAACAATTTGAGAAGGAGGAGAATGCGTTTGTTGTCTGCAACTCTATAGGCCGAGTTAGGGCGCCCGAGCCCTAGCTCATAACTGTTATTTTTTGCTTCTATGTTGGGGGTAGGGGCATTCTAGTGTTTTAAGGGGGCTAGATTGTTTTTCAAGCTCTTGGATGTTTAGTGTGGTAGATTTTTACCCTGCGGGAGTGTCTACTTGGTAGCGGGAGTCCATTGTCAAGTCCTTGTTGCAAGGTGTATGACTGGAGCTATGAGCTTGGGCCAGCGAAAACTTTAAGGGTGGAGTGTCGGTGGTTTTTGGAGCTCGAGACTTCTTCTTTTGTTGTCTCTCTTGAGCAAGCATTGGGGTGTAGGGTTTGAGGGTTGGAGGACTATGTGGAGGGCGACTGGCTGAGGGTGGTGTGGGGTTCCCCACCCTTAATTGTTTTTTGTGATTTTGTTGGCTTGTCTAGGGCTTGATGTCCCAATCTCAGGGTGAGGCATCTAGGGTGTCTCTTGTTATGGATTTCCAAGAAGTGATAGGTTCAATTTCTTAGAGCCAAGGGATGAAGAATTTTTATAATAATTTATTTGCTCCAGATATAGGGTTTGCTAGTGTGAGGGTGCCTACTGGTTTGCGAATCACGAAGATTAATGGATACCTCGAGAGCTACAAGGAGAGGCCAAAAATGGTTGTTTTGTCTGAGATGATTGTTGAAGATGTCAAATATTACTCAAATCACTCCTTATATTGTAAATTTTTGGGGATGAGGGTTTCTCTGCAGTTTTTAGAGTTTTGGGCTTAGTGAACTTGGGAACCAGAGGGGGAAATGGAGATAATGCTGCTAGCCAACAATTATTTCATGGTTACATTTAATTGTGTGGTTGATCACAATAGAGTCTTTGAGGGATTCCCTTATTTTCACAACAAGGTGGGGTTGTTTATAAATCCATGGCATGAAAGCTTTAACCCCTCTAAGGAACTTCCAAACTGACTTCTGATGTGGGTTTGTTTACCTCATTTTCTAGTGGAATGTTGTCAGGAGGACATCTTGCACTTGCTTGCATCATTGCTTGGAAAACCAGTTGGGACCTCATCGCAAACCTTGGGTAAGAAGGTAATGACGTATGCCCGCATCTGCATTGAAATTGATCTAAGTAGGGACTTTCCCGATGTTGTGGATATGTGTGGAGGATCTCATTCTTGGGTGCATCAGCTGGACTACGAGACTCTTCCCTTTTTCTATCATTTGTGTCATGAATATGGTCATTTGTAGTGGATATGTCTAAGATATAAGATAGCAGAGCCTCAACCTTCACAACCTCTCGACAACCCTCTTGGGGCTGATAAGGGCAAGAGCCTTTCCCCTGATGAGGTGGTTGGTGTTGATGGTTTTACTTCAATCAGGGCTCGCAACAAGAATAGAGGACAAAAGAGGAATTTTAAGGAAAGGAAAGAAGAGGGTATTTTTAATAGGTTTGAAGTTTTGGATGACCTCAACCAATAGGAAGTGAACTCATCTGAAGAACTTGTATCAAGGGGTTGAGGATTCAGTACAATAAGGCCTTAATCTTGATGCTTCTTTGAGCCCACGGGGTGATGAATGTCAGCACAAGGGGATTAAAAGCTTAGTGTAGGAGGATCTTAATCTTGACACTTCTTTGGGTCTAAGGGATGATGATTTTCTACACATGGATATTGATAAGCAAATGGTAGGTTCAGAGATGTTGGTTCCTTCTATTGAAGCCCCAAAAGCTGGTGGAGGGTCTTCTCATCCGGGGTGGACCATGGGTTTGGATTTAGCTAGGATGAATAAGCCTCCTCCAAAATTGGGCCTCATGCAGAAGGATTTCAGGAAAGGTGGGGTAGAGAAATATGCTAAACTTGGTAGAAAGAAGGATGTGGAAAAGATTAAGTTGATAGGTGAGACTTTGGTGGAGGCAAGGTCAGTAAAAACCCTAGATTCTCATTTCTCGAGCCCCTTTAAAATGATTCTTCTATCATGGAATGTTAGGGGCTTGAATAGTGACCCTAGACAAAAGGCGATTCATGATTTAATTAGAACTCAAGGTCTTGATGTTCTTTTTTTGCAAGAGACTAAGTTATCAGTTGAGAGTGTGTTTGGTTTGGCAACTAAGTTATGGAGGAATGGGGAGTGCCAGTGTATTGGTGCTCATGGGTCTTCTGGGGTGTAGCCTGTTTATGGAACATGAGAAAGATTTGTGATGTTTGGTGGATGTCTTCTAAATCTTCAATATCGATGATAGCTACTAGTTTTGAGATGGGGGGCTATTCATTTTTCTAATATCTATGTTCCTATTGATTTTCGGGGCAAGCAAGTTTAGTGGTCCCATATCAGGTTCATTTGCAGTTTGGTGCCTTTCCATCCATGGATTCTGGCTTGAGACTTTAATGCTATTTTTGAGTTGGCTGAGAAGCGTGGTGGTGTTGGGAGGCTAGATCCCTCTACGCTACTTCTTCGTGATAGCAACAATGCTTTGAATCTTGTTGATATCAATCCCAACAATGGTCGGTATACCTGGAATAATCGTTGGGTTGGGGAGTACGGTATTGCTGAAAGATTAGATCAGTTTTTGGTTTCCTGTTATTGGGTTGGTTGTATGTGGTCTTCTTGTTCTACAATCTTGGATTGGAAGGGATTTGATCACTATCCTATCAAACTAGCTATTGAGTCAACCCGTGTCCCTCATACTCCCTCTTTTAGGTTCCATCTTATGTGGCTGCAGGACCCCTCTTTGTATGATTATGTGGTTGACTGGTGGAGAAATGGTAGAACAGCTTATGGAATGGCCATGTATACCTTTGCTAAGCTACTATAGCTTATGAAATATCAACTCAAGCGTTGGAATCACCAGTCCTTTGGGAATTTCTTTCATGCTAAGGCATTGGCTCAAGTTGAGTTGGATAGTATCACAAGAGTGATTAGGGAAGATGGGGTGATGACTGAGCTGCTTCAAGATGAGGCCCATGCTTTGAAAACACTGGAGGAGTGGGAGATGTGGGAGGAATTGTATTGGAAAAAAAATACTTAGATAGAGTAGCTTTAGGAAGGGGACAAAAATACTTCTTTTTTCTTTAATTCAGTGAAATCCATGAGGCATGGTAATTCTATCCTTGTTCTGGTGAATGACAGAGGTGAGCACCTTTCTTCCTTTCCTGAAATTGCAAGTGAGGCGATGCAATATTTTTCCTCTCTTTTTAGGGAGGACTCACAAGGGGGATCTCCTAAGGAGGCCCAGGTTCTTTCTTGTATTCCCCTTCTAGTGTCTAGAGAAATGAATCAAAATATTATGAGTGACATTTCATTGGAGGAACTCAAAGGGATTATTTTCCAGATGAGGAAAGGGAAAGCTCCTAGCCTTGATGGCTTCCCAGTTGGGTTTTTTCAAGAGTTTTGGGATATTATCATGCTAAATCTTTTGGCAGGTGTTCAAGAATCCCACCAGAATAAGAAGATGTTAAAGGTTTTAAAATCTAGTTTTCTAGCTCTTATTCCCAAGTGTGAGGGGATGGATAGGTTAAGTCAATTTCGCCCCATTTCTCTTTGCAATGTAATTTATAAGATTATCTCTAAATTAATTGTTGACAAGTTAAAAAAGGGGCTTAAAGATCTGATTTCTAAGGAACAGAGAAATTTTGTGGCAGGGAGGAAAATTTTGGATGGGATTGTTATTGCAACAGAAGCTATTCATTCTATGGCCAACTCCAAAGACAAGGTGATGTTTATCGAATTGGATATGGTTAAGGCATATGACAGAGTTAGATGGTCCTTCCTTCAAAAGGTTCTTAGTGCCTTTGGATTTGAGGAAGAGTGGATTCAATAGGTTATGAGTTGTGCTACTTTAGTTTCCTTCTCTGTGCTTATTAATGGGGAAAATTCTGAGTTATTTGGTGCTTCTAGGGGCTTTTCCAGGGGGATCCCATTTCTCTGTACTTTTTCATTCTCCTTGTTGAATGATTGGGGTGATTGATGCGAAGAAATGTGGAGTTAGGTGTTATCCAGGGTTGGCGGTGGGGAGGCAATTTGCCTTAGTAGTCTCACCTACAATTTGTGGATGACACTACTCTGAAGGTTATGGCTACAATGAAAGAAGCTTCTAAATTACACTGGGTGTTAGATGTCTACCTAATTACCTCGGGTCAGTAGATTAATGAAGATAAGTGTTCTATCTTTTTCTTGAATACTATAGGCCCTATTTAGTAGAGGATTGCTCAAAATTTGAGATTTCAGATTGGGACTCTCCCTTTGACTAATCTTGGTATTCCTATCTCAGTGGGAAGGATGCCTAGGGAATCTTGGCAGAATATTTTGGATAAATTTTGGGTGAAAGTTAATCACTAGACTCATAGGTGGTTATCTTTTGTTGGACGAGTTCAGTTAATAAAGTCAATGGTACAAGCCTTACCTATTTATAGATGAATGCTATAGGTGGCCCCATTGGGCTTTGTTAAGGACTTAGATTCTATTGCTAGATATTTTTTTATGGGTTGGTGGCTTGATGTCTTCCAAATGGAGGCTAGTTAGATGGGAGGTTTTTTGTAGCCCAAAACAGTATGGTGGTTTGGGCTCACGAAATTCAGTGTTGATTGGTGTGGGTTTGGCTGTGAAGTTGTATTGGTGATGGTGTGTGGAGCAGGATAAGGTTTGGGCTAGGATTATTTCTCATAAATATCTCTTGGGGATCCCTCAACTGGATATTCCCTAATACTTGAGGGGAAGGGATCAGTGATTTGGGGAACTCTCAAAAAAGGGGCTACGCTTATTAAGGAGGGATTATTTTGGATTTGTAAAAAGGGGACTGAGGTTCATTTCTAGTTTGATTCTTGGGATGGCTTTCCTCCCATTATTTATCAGTTTCCTAATCTATTGAATCTTATCCATAGGTTTCTTGAGGTTAGCTAGTCACGGGTAAGTGATTTCAAGTCCTTTTCTATTGGGGGTCAGTTGGATGTGGCAAGTTGGAAGACTCCTGATGCTTGAACAGATGTTGGTTTGCGAGAGGATTGTGTTGAGCTACAAAGTATCCTTTTTAGTAAATGGTGTAGCTCCCTCTACAATGGAGATGTGCTTGCATTGTCTCCTAATCCTAAGGGGGTCTACACTATTGCCTCTAGTTATCAGGTGCTTTTGTCTCACAGGATGGATGGGGAAGAAGTTTAGTGGTGGAAGAAGGTTTGGAACAAATTCTCCTGGCCAAAGTGTAATTGCTTTGTTTGGATGTTGGCATGGAATAAGTGTTTGACTTGGGATAATATTTAGAAGAGAGGCTTCCAGAGCCCTTCTATCTATGTTTTGTGTAGTGCTAACGAGGAGGATTCTACTCACTTGTTTTTTTGATGTCCCTTTACTCTTCAGCTTTGGCATTTTTGGTGGGGTGTTTGGCAGAGCCCCTATTTTAATGCTTCCTCATTGGTTGAATTTTGGCACGGGTTAGGTAGGCCTCCTTCTATGGCTTCTTTCTTGCAAGAGGTGTGGTATGTGGGGCCTATCTTCATGTTGTGGTGGATTTGGTTGGAACAAAATTAGAGGATTTTTCATGGTGAGAAGAAGCTAGTGTAACAAGTATGGCAAAGAATTTTGGTCATGGTTCAAGAGATGGTAGAGGCTAAGTGTGAAGTGTTTTTTCCTTTGTAGAAAAGGGATGCAATGGTGGTGGAGAGACTAGGAATCAAGGGTTTTTCCTTGGCCTCTATGTGTGTCAGGAGAGGTCGGAAGGAAAAACAAAAAATTCATAGGGATAGTAGATGGCAGTACCCTCTTGATGGTGTTCTAAAGATTAATATTGATGGTTCCTCGAGGGGCAATCCTGGCCTGACTGGTATTGGGGGGATTGGTAGGGATTCTTCATGTTCTATTATTTTCTTCTTTTTGATCTATGAAGGGGCACAAACTATCAACCTCATGGAGGGGTTGGCTATTCTTCACACACTAGAGAGGGCTCATGCTTTGGGATGGAGAAAGATCATTTGTGAATCTGATTCCCAGGTCTTGATAAATTTTCTTATTAAATGGAAAGTGGCTAAGGTTAGTTGGTAGTTGGCTATGGTCATGCATCAAATTTTGCAGGTCAGTTCATTGATGGAAATGGTAAATGTTGTTCATATTCTGAGGGAGTGGAATAGGGTTGTTGATTCCTTGGTGAAATGGGCATCAAAGCACTTTGGGGATTGGAGAATTGAGGAGTGGGACTTGGTTCCTTAGGCACTCTAATATGATTTGGAGGAAATTCTTGTTGAGGATAGGGATGGGTATGGTGTAGGATGAGTTTGTTCTTTTTCTTCTCTACTATTTTTGTTGATTCCTCAGACCTTGGTCCTTTGCTTTCTTTGTAATGTTCCTTTCTGAATTTCAATAAAGGTTTTACCCCTTTTTTATAAAAAAATTGATGAAAATAAATTAAATAATAATTTATTTAATTTGAGAAAGGGGATAAATTTAATTTAGTGACATAATTAAATAAATGATATTTGTATATATGAAAATATGACTGTCATAATGAATTCAAAACACATTCAATAAAATTTTATGTCAAAGAAACTTAAAGAACATCTAAAAAAACTCTTATTGTAGCTCCTTCAAAGTCATTTTATTGCTCCCTATCTCCAGTGTTTCATTGATTCAAGTTACTCTCATATTTAGCATGCCAAGCTCAATGAAATGGACTACTAGAGAATGAGATTTAAACTAAAATGCATATTATACTAAGATGCAAGATTATGCTGCATTATGACAAGATGACTATTGCCAAGATATGATTATTGCTAAAATGCTAAAGATGCAAGTGCGTAAGTGTAATTGTGTGTGTATGTTCGTAACCAATGCTTGGATTCACACATGTATTTATAGATTTTTTGAAAGAACCTGATTGGCTGTTGTGATCAATGGTTTAAATCGAGCTTGTTGGAATGAACGGTGAGAGATTTTTGAAAGTTGAGAGAGAGATGGAAGGTTTCCTCCTACACAATTTTTCTCATTCAAAACTGAAGGAAGGTTGCCACTTGAGGAATGAGTTGGGAATGAATTTCATAATTATATGTGAGGATGAATTTAGAAGTTCGCATAATTAAATAAGTAATATTTAATTATGTGTGAGAGATGAAATTGGATGGTAATTAAATATTTAAAATATGTAATTATGTGTGGAGCGAGAAAAAGGTATTAAACTAAATATTTATAATATTTAATTTAACTATGAGATGAAGAGGGTGTTTGGAGGAATATTCCATTATTTGAATTCAAATATTCAAATTTAGAATAACATGATAATTAATATAAATAAATTATCAAATTTATTTAATTTAATTAAGAGGAATATGGAAGATAGTAATAATTAAATAAATTTATTTATTTAATTAAGGTAGAAGAATTATAAAAGTGAACAATATAAATAAATAATTAAATTTATTTATATGTAGATGACTTTAGAAGATTAATTAAATAATTTATATTTAATTAATTAACAAGCTTGATTAACCATGACCATTTTTAGACGTATACATTTTTCCCCTCTTTGAAGTGATGTGTGAAACGCATTGCTTCAAAGAAAATAATTTTTTTCCCCTGATATGTTTTTGATACTGATGTTGATGATGGCCCCTCGGGAGGTAAATCATGGATGATGATATGAATTTCAAAAATGTGATAAACAAAACTTGATTGGATGATGATATGATGCTGGTGATTCAGTGATTTAGCTCCCGATAATTGGTGTAAAAGATGCCCCTAGTGAAAAAAAAAAAGTAAATGCCACCAAAATCCCACCTCAATTGACCCATATAAGGTAAAAAAGGGGTAAAAGTGGAAGTCATTTTCACCCTTTTACTACAGTGATTTTGATGCTCTGACAGTGACTTAGTGAAATGCAGATTTCATTTCACACACATAGTTCGAGCAGGCCCGCCGATTTCAGAGACCAGCCATGTATGGACCACCGGTGAGTCAATTGAACCCTTTGTGATTCAAAATTTTGTGAATTTGATCAACTTTTAAGCTTTTTTCACAGGGATTTAGGGCAAAAAATAACATTTTAGTGCATCCGCCCATGTGTTTTAGTGCATTCAAAAATTTCCATAGAGCATATAGGGTGTTCTTTAGTGCATATAGGTGTGGGATAAAATTAGGTTTCTAACGCATACAAAATGCAAATTAGTGCTTATAGGAGTTCAGTTTGGCTAGGAAATTTTAGCACATCTAGGGCACAGAGTTGCACATTTAAGAATTGGCCACAACAGAGGTGTATTAGTGCATCTAGGGTATTAAGTAGCGCATCTACAGGGTATCTAAGCACATATAGGGTTTTAGCATGTCTAGATGATGAAATAATGCATTGGAGGGGTATCTTAGTGCATATAGGGTTTTAGCGCTTATAGGAAAAACTTTAGCGCTTCTAGGATACAAAAAGCATGCATAATGAGTTTTAGCGCTTTTGATATAAACTGCAACGCTTTTGAAGTTTTAGCGCATGGGAGGTGTAGATTAGTGCATCCAAGAAAATTTTCGTAGAATGAGAGTGATGAAAAAATAAATTATGGTGCATACATTGCGTCTTTGGTCAATAGATAGAGAAACTAGTTTTCCTTCTTGCTGATATGGATAGAAATGATAGAAAATCTTATGATTAACTGATTGTCTGATAAATTTTCTTCCCCAAATAGAAATCAAAGAGTAGATTAAGCCTCGATGACCTGAGCATTCTTTGCATAAACAGACAAAGATTAACCACTTTCTAATGCAAATGTGGAACTGTCATCAATGATATTGCTTTGGAAATCATGTCTCGCAACATATTTGCACTAGATTGATAGCTAATCTCAAGACAACAGACAAAGAAAAATCATTCTCTTTCTTTGCCACTCTAGTTCAGTACATCATTGAGTGTTCTCCAGAGAGATGATATCAAAAATCAAACAAACATTGTTAAAAATATAATACTACTATTCCAAACATTATTCAGATTTTAGATCATCTAGATATGAGTCATGATATGGTATTTGCTGAGAACTATTGTGATATGGATCAATGATTGGATAGTTGTTCATAGGATTTGATTTTTTTCTCGCATGATTGGATTCGATGTCATTGTCTAGCCATTTCGGTAAAACCTAAAAGTTGGTTTCCCCCAGTATGGTCAATGTATTGTCCCCCTGTATTGACACAACTTGCTGAAATGAATATGTACAATGATCAAGCCATGGTAAAAAATTATCGCTCTAGGAAAATGATGGCAGCATGATGCTGGCATGGCCCTAAGATGATGGAAAGATGCATGAGATGAAGGCTGAAAAGCCAAGTGCAGAACATGAACTAATAGATGGAGAGATACAAATAGCGTCTATTTGCCATATTTTCACTATTTGTTTTTATTGCATTTTTCTAATTTCTTTTTTATTTTTTTGTATTTTTCTTGTCAATAGATTGCATGTTACCAAGTTTTCACCCTATGAATTTTTTTTATTTTATTTTTATTTTTATTTTTTTTGGACATTTTCTAATTTTTTTGTTTGTATTTCTTCAGAACATTTTTTGATTGTTTTGTTTGTATTTCTTTAGGACATTTTCTGATTAATGTATTTCTTTAGGACATTTTTTGATTTTTTTATATTTGTTCAAGACATTTATGGATGATGAGAGCTGACTTAAACATAATATTTCTTCAGGTGCATGTTGTTGATGGGTTCGTCAAACAAGTCCCCTTCTGGAATCAATAGCTTGTAGGATCCTGAACTGTAGATGACGATAACCACATAAGGACCGAGCCAATTTGGTTTAAACTTTCCTTTCTTTTCTCTGTCTTGCTGATTCCGTGGATTTTCTTTCAAAACCATATCACCCACCTGAAAGGTACGTGGCTTTCTTTGTGATTATAGTTGTGAGACATCATCTGTTGGTATGCTTTCAAATGGTTAGCTGCTCTTTGTCTCTTTTCATCTAGGAGTTCTAGCTCTTGCAGTTGGGAAACTCGGTAGTCATCATCTATTGTGAGACCTTTCAATAAGAATCTAAGTGAGGGAATCTCAACTTCTAGAGGAAGTATAGCCTCTGATCCATAGACGAGCATATGGTGTTGCTCCTGTTGATGTGTAGACATTGGTTCTATAGGCCCATAAGGTAGGATTGAGTTGAACATGCCAATCTTTCGCTGAATCATTCACAATCTTCTTTAAAAAAATTAGTATAGTCTTATTTGAGGCCTCTGTTTGGCCATTCCCCTGTGGATAGTAAGGTGTTGAATATCTGTGTTGAATATGAAACTTCTCACAAATTTCATCAACATCCTGATTCTTGAAATGTCATCCATTATCTATAATAATGGAGTTGGGAATGCCATACCAACAAATAATATAGTTGAGTATGAATGATGATATTTGTTTGCCAGTAAATTTAGTAAGAGGTACAGCCTCAATCCACTTGGTAAAATAATCTGTGGCTGTGATGATGAACTTATGCCCATTCGATGAGGAAGGATGAATCTTTCCCACTAGATCTAACCCCCATTGGGAGAATGGCCAAGTTGGCGTAAATGGTTGAAGTTCCTGTGCTAGAGCATGAATGAGATTCTCATGAATCTGGCATTTTGAGCACATTTTCACAAAAGTGAATGATTCACTCTCCATTGTAGGCCAGTAGTAACCCATTCTAATCAATTTCTTGGATAAGGTCAGTCCACTCAAATGAGTACCACAAATGCCACCATGAACTTCTTGTAAAGCTTTGTTAGATTCATCATGTTCAAGACATCGAAGTAGAGTACCATCAAGACTATGGTGATAAAGGGTGTCAATGATGAGAGTGTAGTGAGAGGTTTGGTAGATAAAGTTACGTTTTTGGTTACAGGATAAATCAGGTGGTAAGATGCCATCTTTTAGGTAGGAATAAATATTTCCATACCAAGGTGAATCAGATCCTACCAAGTGGAAAATAATTTGGCTTTCAGGTGTGTCATAGGCAGGTGTAAATGATTGTTCCACCAGAAATTCATAGCGACCCTGATTTTCTGGGAGTTGTAATAATGATGCGATCGTAGCCATGGCATCGGCTGCTTTGTTATCGAGCCTTGGAATTTGTGTGAATTTTATGTCCACAAAGTATTTCTTAAAGTCATCGACCATCTTTTTATATGGCAACAATTTGTCATCTTAGGTCTGATAATCATCATTGATCTAATTAATGACTAACTGTGAGTCGCCATACACTTGTAATTTTGTAATCCTCCATTCCAATGCTATTTTAAGTCCAGTGATTAATGCTTCATATTCGGTTATGTTTTTGGTGCATGGAAACATCAGCCTATATGATCAAGGAATGGTGTGTCCTTGGGGGTGACGAAAAGTATGCTTTCCCTTGATCCATGTTGAGTGAAAGAACCATCAAAATATAAGGACCGTGGTTGTTTGGATTCTATAGTAAAGACACCAACATCTATAAATTCAATGTGTAGGGGATGGTATGTTTGCAGTGGTGCTTCAGCTAGTTGATCAGCGATAACTTGTCCTTTGATTGCCTTGCGATCAACATAATGGATGTCAAAATCACTCAGAATCATTACCCATTTTTCTAACCTTCTTTTCAATGATGCTTTGCTTAACACATACTTGAGTGGATCAATCTTTGTAACAATATTAATTGTATGAGTTAACATGGAGTGTCAGAACTTTTCAAAAGCAAAGACCACTACTAGGAAAGCCTTCTCAATGAAAGTGTAGTTGAGCTCATGACTCATTAGTGTTCTACTAATGTAATAAATTGCACGTTCTTTCCCTGTATGGTCTTCTTGTGCTAGTAATGCACCCAAGGATGTCTATGTTGTGGCAATATATAAGATTAGTAGTTTTTCTGGATTTGGTGGTACTAGAACTGGTGGAGTCATTAAGTACTATTTGATTTATTGAAAAGCCAATTCACATTTTTCATCCCACTTGAAAGGAATATTCTTATGCAGTAGATGTGTGAAAGATAGACTTTTGTCGTCTAGTTGTGCAATGAATCGTCATATAGATTGAAGTCCCTGTAATGATCTCAACTGACTAATATTCCTTGGTGGAGGCATTTCCATAATTTTCTATATTTTGGAAAGATCTACTTCAATCCCTTTTCTTGATACTATGTACCCTAAAAATTTTCTAGATGTGACCCCAAAAACACATTTCTTGGGATTGAGGCGAACTTTGAATTTCTCCAATCTTGCAAATATTTTGGACAATATTTCTAGATGTGCTTCTCTGGTGTATGACTTTGCCAATATGTCATCTACATAATCTTCCATGAATGTATGCATCATGTCATGAAAGATTTTAGTCATGGCTCTTTGATAAGTAGCCCCAACATTCTTTAGACTGAAAGGAATGACGTTCCAACAGTAAGCTCCCCATGGACATGTGAAAGTTGTTTTCTCTTGGTCTTCGAGTGCAATCTTGATTTGGTTGTAACCAGAAAAACCATCCATTAATGAATACATGGCATGGCCAGCTGTTAGATCAACTATAGTCTCGATGTTTGGAAGTGGGAAGTCATCCTTAGGACATGCTTTATTAAGATCTCTAAAATGTGTACACACTCTGACACTTTTATTTGGCTTGGATACAGGAACAATATTGGAGATCCATTCTATGCAGTCAATTGATCTTATGAAGCCCACATCAAGGAATTTTCTCAGTTCTTCCTTAACCAATAATGCAATATGGGGGTGCATCTTTTTGTTTTTTTTTTCACAAACTTAACCCCTGATTTTATAGACAAATGATGCATGATAAGATCAGGGTCAAGACCTGGCATGTCCGCATAAGACCAAGCAAAGTTGACTTGATTTTCTTTTAGAAATTCTATAAATTTTGGTATTTCTTTCTCTATCATTGATACAACTAACTATAAAATCCTTGGTTTTTTTGAAGTTTCAAGATTGGCAGCTTGTGTAGGCTCAATCAAGATAGGTGATCACTCATGGTAGTGCTCTAGGAGAGTGTCAAGATTCCCATCATCTGGTACCTTAAAAAGGTTCTCACCATCTGATACACTCTCTATTTTAACTTTTGTTTGATCTAACACTTCTAGATTTTGGTTTTCACCATTAGATCTTTCTTTTTTATTTTTATTTTTGCAGCTAGGAGAATTGACACTCTCTTGATCAAAGACTCTATGCCGAAAATCGCTAGTGGAACAATCATTTGTGGAAAAGAAGTTTATGATAGATTCATCACTTGGAAACATTGTTGGAAAAAGTGTCTCAATCATTACAGACTGAAACCTCCTTTAGAGCAATGTCGGTGTGACATTCTGATTGTCTGGCCAACTAGCAGTTTATTTTATCCAATTCTGAACAGGTCGCTGTGACCCTAAAGAAGTCTTTCCAAAAGGTTTACTGTGGAGTCTATCGCTATAGCGAGGTGTGTTCGTTGTGACCTCATAGCGCTCGGGAGAGCTTTGGCCAAAAGGCCATTCATTTGTTTATCGGCGTAACTCTTAGCGACTGTGATCTTCGGTGAAGCTTATGGTTCTTGCTAAGATGTCTTAGCGAAGTGTTGTTCTCTTGCCGACAGTATATGAATTGATGTCCTCGGGGTAACTTATTATGGCTCGGTGAGAAGTCACCGCGAAATCAAATATTATGCTGACTGTGTTTTATCAGAGAGACTTAGCCGAAGGAAGAGACTTCGGTAAGATGTCCTACCGAAGTGGAAATGTCTTAGTGACTAAGACTTAAGTTGGAATCTTTGGTATATCTTAATGAACTCAGAGAAAGGTATTAGCGATAGAAGAAAGCTATGCTGACAGGGACTACTTGGGAGTTATCGATATAACTCTTAGGCTTCGTTATGAGGTCTGAGCGATAAGCAATTGTCTTGTCGATAGCTGATGGCTATCGGGGTAACTCTTGGCGACAGTCAGTCTTCGGTGAAACATATATAAATCAGTAAGTTCTCTCGGTGATGGACAAATGTTTTGGTGATAGGTGAACACTTCAGAGTAGCATATGAAGATCGATATGAACTTTTGGCGATAGGAGTAAGTCTTGTTGACTTCTACTTGGTGCTTAGAAGGCTTGGGGACTTCAGTGTAACTCTAGTTTTTTGCTATGACCTTCTAGCGAAAAGCGATAAGTCAAAGCGACTACTAGGACTCTTGGTGACATCGGTACGAGTTCAATGTGGCATCGGCAAGACACTATTAGTGTCTCACCGAGATGCCAATGCAATATGAATTCTATTGACCGTGTATGACTTCTGATGTGGCATCATGTGGACGAATCAGAAGAGTCGAATTGGAACCGTTGGGAGTATGTTCGTTGTGACGGTTTTGAGAGGCAGCTCGATAGTCAGGGAACGCCATGGATATAGTTGGAAATTGCAGATGTTTTGATGTTGGATTGTAGTTTGATCAACAAAGGAAGTGTGAAGAATTCAAACTATATCAATGAAGGATTAAAAATCAGAAGTTGTAACCTCGAAGCTTTATGTCTAAAGAATGTACATGATGAATGTTGTTGTTTAATGACACCGTGAAGATAATTCTCGAATTGTATGTAACTTTGATTACTGTAATAATAAAGTGATTTCTCTGGGTGTGTGGGTTTTCCGTAAGGGTTTTCCCACGATATCCGGGTGTCTGCGTTTGTCTAAATAATGCTTCTATAACTGGCCTCATAGTACATCTCTAATTTGGATCAGAATTGAAAATTAGTGCAATTCTATTCTTTCCTCGAGGTATTGACGTTAGGAGAATTGTTTTTCTATATTCAGTTTTCTATACAATACTCTTATCGACACCACCAGTCCTCATGCCACCAATCAAAAATAAACCATTGATCCTGTACATATTAGCTATGACAGTAACACTTGGCGAACCACTAGCTCTGCACAACGAAATAGGGAAAGAAAGAGCTATCTACTACATTAGTAGAACTTTGGTGGGACACGAGCTAAACTACATGTTCATTGAGAAGGCTTACCTCACAGTAGTGTTTTCCTTGTAAAAATTCAAGCACTACATGTTAGCTCATCAGATAAAGCTCATCGCCAAAATAGATTCCCTCAAATATCTACTTTCTAAAGCAACACTCATAGGAAAAATGGAAAAATGGTTCATGATCTTAACAGAATATAACATTGAATATATGGAATGAAAATCCATCAAGGCAAGAGTAATCACAGATCAATTGGCAGAGGCACCTATATATTCTAAGAACCCACTAGTATCAGAATTTCCATATGAGTCAATTTTCAACCTTAGTGTAGCAAATTATTGGAAGGTATATTTTGATGGAGCATACAACATGGATCAAAAATAGGAATCCTCTTCATCACACCACAAGGAGACTGTATCCAAAAATCATATAGGTTGTCTTTCCCATGCACCAACAATATTTCTGAGTACGAGGCTCTTGTCATAGGACTGTGGATTGCAGTACAATGGAAAATCATGGAACTCAAGGTTTATGGGGACTCAGCTAATTATCAACCAATTCAATGATGAATATCAAATAAAGGATGAAAAACTTACCCTGTACAAGAAACTGGTGGAGGATCTCAAGGAGTTCTTCATCGACATAGCATTTGAGAAAATACCGAGGGTAAACAACAAAGTAGATAATGCTATGGAAACAATTGGATCATTGTTAGATATCCCATGCAACATCCATAAACATGAATTCCTAGTAGAGCATCTTCTCATACCAACTTTTGACGTACTAGATTCTCAGTTTGTGTGTGAAATCATTGGTCCCAGTGATCCTTGGTACCATGACATATTCACCTACTTGAAAATAGGAATCCTCCCCGCTAACATCACCCAAAACCCCAAAAGAACCTTTATCAACAATTCATCCTATTTCACCATCATAGGTGATACCCTCTGTCGTAGGAGTATTAAAGGAACCGTCTTGCGATTCCTTAACCTCGAGGAAGCTTTGACTACTTTAACTGAGGTACACGATGGTATTTGTGGTTTGCATTCCAGTGGTATGACCTTGGCCAAGAAACTAATAAGGATGGGGTACTACTAGCCTACAATGGAGAAGGAAGCTGATGAATACATCCGAAAGTGTTTGCAATGCCAACCGCATGGAGACCTCATCCATGCACCAGCTCAGGAGCTCCAACCGATTACAACACCTTGGCCCTTTTCACAATGGGAGCTCAATCTCATCAAAAAAATCACACCCACCTCATCTAATGGACACAAGTTCATTATCACAGCCACATAATACTTCAAAAAGTGGGTAGAGGCCATCCCCATGACCTATATCATAGGGAAGCAGATTACTAAATTCATCCTAAACTACCTCATTTTTCATTATGGTGTTCCACAAGCCCTTATCTCAAATAATGGGACACCTTTCAAAAACCAAGATGTTTGGGAGCTATGCCAAAAATTCAATATCCAACATCGCTTCTCCACCCCATACTACCCCTAGGGTAATGGCCAGGCTAAGGCTTCTAAAAAAACCATCCTAAAAATGCTCAAGAAAATAGTCAATGAAGCTAGTCGTGACTAGAACCTACAGCTAAATCCTTCCTTTTGGGCCTACTGAACAAGTATCTATATTCCTATAGGGGAAACATCCTTATCCCTAGTCTATGGATTAGAATACATCCTTCCCATTGAGATTGAGCTCCCATCCTTAAGAATATCATTACAGAATCTCATTAATGATGAAGAATATCAAGTGTCATAGTTGAATGAGCTAGAGTTATTGGATGAGAGGAACATGGATGCTTTGAACCACTTGTGGGTCTATCATAACCATCTCAAAAGGAGTTATAATAAGAAAATAAAGAGTCAGACATTTCAATTTGGAGAGCTTGTGTTAAAATAAAATCAGAAAAGTCTACCAAATCTAGACAGCAAGGGAAAATTTGAACCCAACTAGTTGGGACCCTTTTTCATCACTGCAAGTTACAAATCATGAGCATATCAAATATCCACACCTGAAGGTGAGCCTCTGCAAGAGCTCATCAATAGCTCCCATCTCAAAAAAAATTATGCCTAATTTATGCTACGCCCTTAATATTAGTGTACATCGGGTTATGAATGGTCAACTTGTGGCTATCTTAACTCTCTATTAAGTCATATTATCATTAGTATATTGTTATTTAGTTTTTTAGGTCAGCCTAAGACTTATATAGGTGTGTCTAAGTCGGCCTAGGTGATATCCTAGGCATAAATAGGTATATATAGGAGGTTGTGAGTCTTATTTCATCATCAAGTTGTGAAGTGTGTTCTCATTAGAGATATTTGGAGGTTTTCCCCCTCAAAGTGGCTTGTTATTCTCAATTATTATCAAGTATTTGTAGCATATTTCATATCATGTTCTTCTATTGTGCAAGTTATTTCATAACAAGTGGTATCAAAGCCAAGTTCTTGGCATCATAGAGGCAAGTTTTTTCTCAATTTTGGAGTCGATTTTGGGAAGAGCATATCTTTCAGATTTTGGCCAATTTTGTTTTTTTAAGGGTTTTTGAAGAACATATTAAAGAAGCTACAGTCCATATTTCAGAAGAATTGGAGCATAATTAAGTGAATTATTGCAGAATTAGGGTTTCTACACAATTGTTTTGGAATCTACATATCTCACACATCTTGTTGAATTGGAGTCTTATTTTTATTGGGTTTTTTAATACATACTAAAGGAGATTACAGTAAAAAAATTGGAGGAATTGGAGAAGAAGTAATAAAGTTATTGAAAAATTAAATTTTTCACAATTATCACTCTCCACACTGCAAATTTGCTTATTTCTTGGAGATTTTTCTAGGTGAGTTATTTTGGCCCTAGTAAGTTACAATAAAAATTTCAGAGAACTTAAGTTCATTTGTGTGATTTATTTCAAAATTAGTGGTTCCCATCATGACGGGGCCTGCAACAAGGGGCGAAAAGAATGTTGTCACTCCGGGGAAGACTCCTAATAAGGAGGGGGTAACAATAGAGGATATTACTCCTAATGAGGAAATAAATAAGGTCAAGGAAGACATTTCCTCAATTAAGATGGATATGTGTTACCTAAGAGGAGATATATCGGACATACGAAACATGTTAAGCACCTACATGGTTGAACCAAGAAAGGAGTTCTCAAGCGACCAAGGTGAAAATTCTAGGTTAGCTACCATTAACACAAGCTTTAGTACTCTTATGGGATCTAGGAATTTATTTTCAAAGGTGGATATGCGTAAGTTTGATGGCAAGGATCCTCTAACATGGATAAACCAAATGGAGAATTTTTTTGAAGTACATCAAATCCCAAATGGACAAAAGGTCGCGATGGCTTCCCTGTATCTAGAACCAGATCAATTCATTTGGTATCGTTGTCTTTGCACTCATTGAAGGAAAAAGGGGCTCACCGTCTCATGGTCTATTTTTACGGAGGAACTCCAAGCACAATATAGCAATAGCATGATAGACAACTTCTTCAGCTAACCGGCTAAACTTCAACAAACAGGATCAGTTAAGGATTATATTCAGCAATTCCAAAATCTATCCTTAAGAGTGGATACAATTACGGAGGAAAACTTGAATGATTTATTCTTGGGTGGTCTCAAGGATCACATTCAACATGAGCTACGCATGAGGATCCATAAATGAGTCTTTTATCTTAGCACGTAGGGTAGAGGAGAAGTATTTGATTCCTAAGAAGCAAGGGGCTAATGTGACAAGAGAGAAAGGATATTCAACACAACCTACTAAGTTGACTCCACAAAAAAATGAGGAGAAAAGAGAAAAAGGGTTGTGTTTCAATTGTGATAGCAAATACAGTCGAGGACATAAATGCACTGAAAATAAATTGTTCTATATTGAAGGTCCAAGTGAGGAAGAAGAGGAGGAACCCATACTAGAGGATGAAAGGGAGTCAAATGAGGAATCACATGATTCTCAACCAATCATTTCTTGTCATTCACTCTTAGGTTTCAGTGCTCCACAAACTCTCAAGGTGGTGGAGTTCTTAAAGAAGCAGAAGGTAACAATGTTGATTGATTCAGGTAGTACTCATAATTTCATCAACAAAAAGTTAGCTACTCATCTAAATTGTTTTATCTATCTAGCTCCATAGTTTCAGGTTTTGATTGCAGATGGTGATACAGTTAGTTGTTTAGGGAAGTGTCATAGCATTAAATTATCCATGGGAGATTATCAACTTGATACCCCAATGTATGTGATATCTGTTAGAAACCAAGATCTGATTGAAAACCAGAAAAATCACCTTCCACAAAAGAGAAAAATGAAAAAGCAGAGATTTGCAAAAGATGTGCAAATTGATATATTTCGAAGTACAAAATATTACAAGATAATGATTTTCTTTATAAAAGCAAAGATGCATAACCCTAAACTTATCTTGAGCAACAAGATAGCTCAACAAGATAAGGATGACAACTAATTAACCTAGGAATTAAATAATTACCTAAGTAAACTTATGTAAAGTGTAATTAAATATTAATTACACCAACAATATCCATGGGTGCAACAACTATTGTTTTGGGAGTACAATGGCTTACCACATTGGGAACAATTGAGATGAACTTCCAAGAACTATTCATGAGATTTCAATCAAAAGGAAGGCTAGTAGAGCTAAGGGGGTTGAAGGAAAAATCCTCACAAATGGTAAGCTCTCATCAAATGCAAAAGTTTCTTAAGAAAGGAGTGGATGGATTTGTGGCCCAGCTATGTTCATTAGAAGTCTCTCAATCTAATGCTCCTACTCATCTAGATTTGCAAGCTATAATTGATCGTCACTCAGTTGTTCTTGGAGATATGCCTAAAGGACTTCCTCCTAAGAGGGATCATGATCATGCCATACAATTAGTCCTAGGGATCCAACCACCAAACATCAGGCCTTACAGGTATCCACACATACAAAAGAGTGAGATAGAAAAAATTGTTGAGGAGATGCTAGAGGAAGGAATTATCAGGCATAGCCAAAGTGCTTACTCCTTGCCTATGGTGATGGTACGTAAGAAGGATGATACTTGGTGCATGTGTCCATATTATAGAGTGCTCAACATGTACACCATTAAAGATAAGTTTCCTATTCCAGTCATTGATGATTTGCTAGATGAATTGAATGGAGCTATGTATTTTACGAAGTTAGATCTTAGATCTGGCTATCACCAAATTTAGATTCAGATTAAGGAGGAAGATATTTGTAAGACATCATTTTAGACTCGTGAGGGTCATTATGAATTTTTGGTGATGCCATTTGGTCTTACCAATGCACCATCTACATTCCAAAGTTTGATGAATTCCATTTTTAAGAAGTTCTTGAGAAATTTTGTGTTAATATTCTTTGATGATATATTGATTTATAGAAAGACTTGGGAAGAACATTTGCAACATGTGGATCAAGCATTACAAATACTTGAAGATCATAAACTCTATGCTAAGCCATCCAAGTGTGCTTTTGGTCTTACGGAGGTGGAGTATTTGGGACACATAGTTTCACATGAAGGAGTAAAGGTGGAACCTAAAAAATTAAGGCTATCATGGAATGGCCTATTCCAAAAATCATTAAGAAATTGAGGGGTTTCTTGGGATTGACAGGGTACTATAGAAGATTTGTGAAGAATTGTGGTCGTATAGCAGCACATCTCACCACTCTATTGAAGAAGGATTATTTTCATTGGAACGAGTCTGCCAATACAACATTTGAGAGATTGAAGGAGGTTATGTGTACAATTCCAGTGTTTGCCACTCCTGACATCACCAAGGAATTCATTATGGAATGTGATGCTTCTGGAAATGGGATAGGAGCAGTGCTCAAGCAAGAAGTTCGACCAATTTCTTTTGAGAGTCATCAATTAAAGGGTAAGAATTAACTAAAACCTATTTATGAGAAGGAAATGCCAGCAATCTTCCATGCAGTTAAACAATGGAGGCCTTATCTATTGGGTAGACACTTCAAGGTTAAGATAAATCATGAGAGCCTAAAATATTTTTTGGAACAAAGACTATCTTCTGAAGAGCAACAAAAATGGTTCACTAAGATGTTAGGATATGACTTTGAGATTGTATATAAGAAAGGGAAAGAAAATATTGTAGCAGATGCACTTTCAAGGAAGGATGAGAAAGATGAAGCCTTATTGTGTTCCCTTTCAATATTACAATCAAATTGGGTGGAGGAAGCCAAAGTAGAGTGGAAAAATGATGTTGCAACAAGTAATCTCATCGAACAATTAAAAAGTGATCCTAGTAGTTCAGATAAGTTTTGTTGAAAGGGAGATACTCTTTGGTATAAAGAACGTTTGTATCTTTGCAAGAATTCCACTCTTAAACAAAAGATTCACATAGTTGCATGAGTCTACAGTGGGTGGTCATTCAGGATTTTTGAAGACATATCATCGAGTCAAGCAAGATTTTTTTTAGGAAGGGCTAAAAGGTGATGTTCAAAAATTTATGGTTGAATGTTTGGTTTGTCAAAGGAATAAAGGGGAGAAAATTAAGACACTAGGTCTCTTGCAACCCTTATCTATTCCTAATCAGCGTTGGGAATAGGTATCCATGGACTTCATCATAGGGCTTCCCAAATCTAAAGGTCATAATGTCATCATGGTGGTAGTTGATCGCCTCACTAAATATGCACATTTCATTGCATTATCACATCCTTTTACAACAAGTACAGTGGAAAAAGCTTTTTTGGAGAATATCCAAAAGCTACATGGTACACCTAAGGTTATTGTTAGTGATCATGATCCTATCTTCACTAGTCACTTTTGGAAAGATTTATTCTCATGTTTGGGTACTCAATTGGCTCATAGCTCTTCATAACACCCTCAATCAGATGGGAAAATTGAGGTTGTTAATAAGTGTTTGGAAGGATATCTACGTTGTTTCACTTCATAAAAACAGTCTCAATGGGTAGATTGGCTACCACTTGCAGAATGGTGGTATAACACTTCTTTTCATAGCTCATCAAAAATGTCTCCATTTTTAGCACTTTATGGATATCATCCTCCTTCCATCACATCATCAATAAAGGTGTCACCAAGAGTTCAAGCAGGAGAAGACTACTTGCTTCATCAACAACAAGTACTTTCATGACTCAAGGAGAATTTAGCCATGGCACAAAATTGAATGAAACAATAGGCAGACCAACATCGTAGTGAAAGAAGTTTTGAAGTTGGGGATTGGGTCTTCTTGAGATTGCAACCTTATAAGCAAATCTCACTAAAGCAACACAAAAAGAATAATAAGTTGTCTCCAAGGTATTATCATCCATACCAAATCATGCAAAAGATCGGTAGTGTTGCCTACAAGCTAAAGTTGCCACCAACAACAAAGATACATCTAGTTTTTCATGTTTGCTATTTGAAGAAGGTCGTTGGGCATAATATTCCCACTCAAAAAACTCTACCATAGCTCGATGAAGAAGGAAGAATCATTTTGGAACCAAAGTGCATTTGTCAAACACGCACAAATTAAGAAGTTGAGGAATAGAACTCTCACTGAGTATCTCATCCAATGGAAGAATTTACCAATTGAAGATGCCACATGGGAGGATGAGTTCATTCAAAAGAATCCAAACTTGATTAGCATTGAGGACAATCCTTCTTTGAAGAAGGGGGGCATGCTACGCCCTTAATATTAGTGTACATCGGGTTATGAATAGTCGGCTTGTGGCTATCTTAACTCTCTATTAAGTCATATTATCATTAGTATATTGGTATTTAGTTGTTTAGGTCGGCCTAAGACTTATATAGGTGTGTCTAAGTTAGCCTAGGGGATATCCTAGGCATAAATAGGTATATATAGGAGGTTGTGAGTCTTATTTCATCATCAAGTTGTGAAGTGTGTTCTCATTAGAAATATTTGGATGTTTTCCCCCTCGAAGTGGCTTGTTATTCTTAATATTATTAAGTATTTGCATCATATTTCATATCATATTCTTCTATTGTGCAAGTTATTTCATAACAATTTATGCAAGGTATAAATCAAAAAATACAAAAAATATTAAAAAAATATAAAAATCTAAAAAAATTAGACAAAGAATTGAAAACAAAAAAAAATCCATCCTCTAGTGAAAACCACTTCAATGGCACTTTGGGAAAGTAACTTGGTTAAAACTTAGAAATCAGGTGCCTTATGTAAATAGACACTTTTCATCCACCATGAATCCTTCAGCTTGTTTTGCATCACTTTTCATCACATTCCATTGATCCTTCCATCATCCATCTACGTTCGCATCACAGCTTGATCCCGTGTTGGTATCATGTTCCATCCTAAAACTACTTGGCACATTCCTAAGGTTAGTTTTTCCTAACTATATTGGAGTAGTCTATCGCATCACATTGGGGACATGTTCCTATACCTGCATTGGATCAGATTCATGTATATCCTCAGAGTCTTTTAACATCGGAAATCCAAAAACATTCATAAAATCAAGAAAATCCAAAAACATCCAAAACATATCAAAATCCCAAAATAGATAAAAAACAAAAAAATTCAAAAATAGAGTCATCATGTTGAACTATGTCGTCTCTGAGCTTGAACGTAGGCAAGGCTAATCTTTGATCACCCCTGAGACATTAGGTCAGCCCTTTAGGAGTTCGTCATAATAAACTGGCAGTCCAATTGTTCATATCTCATCAATAACGAGTTTGTGTCAGTTGAACTACGTGATCTCTGCGTGTATAACGTAGGAAAGGCTAATCTTTGATCAGCCCCCGAGGCCCCTAGGATAGGTCATTAGGTTAGGTTCTTGGTCAAAATCTTAGAAAGCACCAAAACATCAAAAAAATTGAAAATAAAAAAATTCGTAAAACATCACAAAAATCCAAAAATAGCCTCAAAAAATTTCAAAATACCAAAAACATTCAAAAAAACTCAAAATCATCCATCCCATTTCACTTTCACCCACAAAAACATCCACTCAGAGTAAATGATCGTCACCCCCAACCTTTGGTGAAACAATAAAAAAGAAGAATAGCAAATTTAAAAGTGTAAACTCAAATGTCAGGATCTTAAGTCTAGGTCAAATAGGTAAACAAGTTAGTCAACTCTTGGTATCAATAGCCTATCATCCAATTAATCCCAAAACAATCATCTGATAACATCATGTCCTAGGATGCATCCTTCCTACAATGGACATCAACATTAGATATCACCGCAGTTTAGTCTTGGCTATAGGTATGAAGAACATTAGCTTGTTTGTTTACTTGATATTTTCTTGTTGATTTATCTTATTGCGCTCATTTCAATGATCTCTCAATGATGTCTATCAAAATGATTTAGAGGGAAAGGACAGGGGCATTGATCATTAGCTTTTGTATGTTGTGCTTGTTGGATATTCTTATAATATAACCTTGGTCATGCTAAATTTTGTTTGGTGTGTAGGGAGGATGTTTTGGATATCCTATTGACTATTACATTTGGAGGTATTTCCTCTTTGTGTTTTGGTCTGAGATGTTTGAAATGTCTGAGGTACATCCTAATAGTGTTTTGTATGCCAGGTGTGAACAAGGATACTCTTATCTGATTGTCAAGTCAAATTCCATCTCACTAGGTACAACGCCATCCTAGTTTTCTATACCTTGATGCATCGTACCTATGTGTGTTATCAGAAATAAGGAAAGTAATGCTCTTTACATCCCCAATCCTTGATAAGAAATGCATCATCATCCTTCATCATTTATCTAATAAATTCTCAATGACTCATAGACTTTTTGGACTTCTACATCGTCTCAGACTCAAGGGTTGATCCCTCTTTCTTCTATCTTCTCCACATACTCATACTAACATGGTATCGAGACATTCAAAGAAAAAATCTATTTGCATCCATCCTGCATTCACAAACTGTCAACATACTACATATCATACATATAGAAAACATCATCCATCATTACATTATCATTTAAGGTGTTTAGCATAATATAGATTGGTTATTCTAAGCATCTCATAAACAACACATTTGCATTATCATCCATCACATTACCATATAAGCATTATCAAAATCATCACATCATGCATACATACATCTTGTGTCATTATATCACATATAGAAAAAGATACTGAAAAAGAAATTAAACATATAATTGCATTACATCCATCATCCATCAGAGCATAATATAGATTTGTATCCATCACATAAAAATAAATCCATATAGATCCGTCATACATTACATAAGCATTCATATCATGTATCGATAATATCACATCACATCATAAAATATAAAGCATTATAGCATAAATATTAAATGCATCCATCCATAATCCATCCATATGCATACATAACACATAAATACATAAAATAACATCACATCATATAAATCACATCAAAGTCATCTCATCTATATATATATCAAAAATGTTGAATTTCATGATACAATTGGAATCAGATATATAAGGTCATCATCAGAATATACAAGAGGCTAATCAAAAATAATCCAATGAATGTATACACATCATAAATCAAATTGTACATCAAAAAAGTGTCTAAGAGCACTATCAGTGCCCTGAGCTCCCCTCACTCTGTCGATTGCTATGGTTGTTGCCTCAAATCTGATGGTGAGACCTTGATGGTCTACCTAAGCCTTAGGTGAAACTTGCTAAGAGCAACCTAGCTGATATGGGAGAAATCTGGCTCTCGACGCTCTTATGGACAAGCTCTATGATACAAGGTCCTATAATATGATGCCTCCTACATCGCCCGACGATACATCTCAGTTAGGACTATCATGTAACCCTGTGCTTGTTGCGTTGCAGCCTCCAATTGTTGCCTCCATCTTGTCTCTAGAGCTAGGCCAAGATTTGCATCCTACCTCATCTGGCGCTCTTGCACCACCTCGTGTCTCGCCTAATCTCTCTCTTAGATAAGGGTTTGTATTTGGGCCTATGCCTACTGTATTTGTCCTATCAAAACCTATATCTATGCCTGTAGTGCTATTATTTTTCTATCCCTAGGATCGAGACCTAGTGGTGGTTGTTGTGGTGCCCTCTATTCAATAGGATATACAAAGGGAGGTACTCGACCATCATACCTTGCACATCCATCTTGCCCATCCTAGGGCTGTTGTGGAACCTATCCTATTAGGGCTCCTCTAACCCATCCTCTGCCTGTTGTAAACACAACTGGTAATGTCAAACTAATCGAAGCATGAATCTGCTAGTAGGCATCATATGTCTGTGTAGTACCTGCATCTATAGGACCATCGAAATACACCCAAGGTTGCATCACCAACTACTTGAAGTCATCAATAGCTAACTAGGGTTGGACCCATTGCCCCCAGGCTATCTCTCATGATCTTCATGCAAAAATGGCCCTATATGCAAGGTCAGGTGCATCCTACACCTCCCCGAACTACCAAGCAACCTTGTCAGGTAGGTATCGCTCAATCATGTGGTGCTCATGACCCTGCATGTATCTCGTCTAACAAAAATAAAATAGTTTGGCATCATCATTGTGCCATATGGGGAAATGGAGCCAGGGTCCCCATAGGAATATTGTCATATCATCGATCACCTGCCTCCAGTGTGAGATGCCTATAATACTTATGTAATGGAGGGTAGTCATATCCCCATATCTGTAGACCATTGGATCATCATGATCTATTTGTACATCTGTGATGGTGGGCCTCAATATAGCTATGTGCTCATATGCCCAGACATGGAGAAGTGTCACTCCTGCTCCAATGTTGTGAGCCCCATAGTACACAACTTGATGCATATCATGGTATAACAAAGCCAAGACAATTGGCCCCTAGGCATTGGCAATCATCTCCTCCATCATCCTCGACCAAAGAATGCCCCATCCAACATTGTAGCCCCTAGATCATTTATTGGGAATGAGGACTCTTGAGATCAATGCACTGACAAAAAGGGTCAAATCAAGGTTAATCCCCTCATATCGAGCAAGGTCGATCTTCCCACTTTTCATCTCATACTGGTCGATGTCGAACAATTGGAAAATGGCATTGCCACCAACCTCCACATCGCATATAATGTGCTCACCATGTATGGGGATTCACAAGAGCTACCATACATCCTCCAAGGTCACTATGGCCTCTTCAATTGGTAGATGGAATGATGAAGTCTCAATTTTCCATCTCTCCACCAATGTCGTCGTCATCGCTAAGTGCATCCTAACCTCATGCATTTGCACCATGTGTCCAAATCCAATCGACCGCAAGAAAAATAATGCAGCATCTGATAAGTGCCTCACTCGGTACAGTATCCAGCCTTTGTGATCCTTCAATTTGAGCACTCGAAGGACCTCCTACATCCAAAACACCCACTATGTCAAATTTAATCAACCTAGCATGTTTTCAAAATTAAAAAATCCCTCAAAATAAAAGGCGAGCTAGTATTTGCAAAGGCGACGCTCTGTGATTTCAAAAAAGTGACACTATAAACAAAAGCGATGTCATATCGCAAAAGTGAGTTGGCATTCCTATGCGACGCTAAACTCTTCTAGGCTTGCGTGATGCTATCATGCAAAAGCAGGTTGGAAATTGTTGTGCTACCCTAGGACCTTCCAGTGTTGCGTGACACGAAACTGCAAAGGTAGGTCGACATCATCAAAAGCGACGTTGACCATAACATTTTTGATGCCATAGAGAGTCGCTTCTAGCTGACCTAAATGGACCCTAATAAATGCACTTAAAATGTGAAAAAATGAAAAAAGTTTTGAAAGGTGTACCCGGGGTCCTGCATCTTGAGGCCATTGGAACTCTCGAACCCAATACAATCAATGTCTGGAAAGCACGTGAGTTGTTATTCCGTTAGCACCTCAAAGCAAAATCATAAGAAATCTAGAAGGTTGAGTGTGCAAATGATTTGAAAATTACCTCTTCAACCCTATTTATGCAAAAAAAAAGGGTTTTTTGGGGTATTTTTTAGGGTTTTTGAGCTCATTAATCCATTTTTTGCTAAACAAAGCCCGTTTTGACCCATTTTCATCACTGTAAGCTTTTTTTCACATCTCGTGGGTTATTTTCTGTGCTTGAATCCTTGTTGAACCTTTTCACGAGCTCGACCCAAATTTTGCAATTTTCGCCCAATCCCTCAAGGGGTAATATGGCAATGTAATTTCTTCTACTAAGGCAACAGTGGGGCATCTGAATTTTTTAAAAAAAAAATTGATATCAGTAGTGTTATTCTTTGAACCAACGCAACAGGTACCTCGCTTCAAAGAGGGGAAAAATGTAGACACTTAATTTTTTTTGATTGATACTATGCATCTAATTCTAATAAATTAACACCATTTCTTCCTAAATCACCTCGAACTAACCAGTTAATTAAATAATTAGCATTATTTAGTTAAAATCAACAAATTCAGCTATTAATCAAATAATTAATTTTATTAGATTAATTCACCCTTCTTCTAACTAATGATCATCATATTTAATTAAACTAAATCATTTAATTAAATCCCCCTAAGTCCTCTCATTTGATTAAATAAATCAAATCAAATGTCACAATCCCCTAACTCATTCAAATTAATTAATCCTAAATCACTTTCTAATCAATATTGATAAATCCTTGAGCTTTTAACTCCTCAAGAGTTAAATCAACCCATGGTCAACTAACTAGGTTGCACATGAAATTCATTTCTTTTAATTAACTAATTCCTCTATTTATCCTCACAATGGCATATTCCAAGGAATATTCCTCCCAACCACCCCTCAATCAATTTTGCTCCAAAGGTTTCAAAAAGCCTCTTACATCCTCAATAACTCCTCTTACATCTTTAATAACTTCTCTTACATCCTTTCAAATCTCCAACCACATTTAATAATTTTTTCTTACAACCTTTCAAATCCTCAACCATTTTCAATAACTCCTCTTACATCCTCCTTTACTCAACACATTTCCCAAAATGTGCTCCACCCTCACCCAATAGAATTGTGACAAGTGTCAGATTCCTATTGGCTCCATTTTTATCCCACATTCACCAATTTCTCTTATTCCTTAACCCTTGAGTTCTATAAATAGAATCATTCTCTTCACAATATGGATCCACAACTTCAAGCATTCTTACTATAGGCATTTCAACTCATAGCATTCCATCATTTTCATCATTTTAGCTAAATTTTATCATCATTTGGAGTCAATCTCACACTTTGGATCATCAACATCATCAAAGCTTATCAAAGGGATTGGGAAAGGGCTTCTTTTCACATCAAAGGAGCACCACTCCCCCTATGGGATGAAGGTTTAGCTATTTCAATTTGATTTCATGTTATCTTTAGTTATTATGCTCTCATTTTCATGTTTTCTCTTTGATTTAGCTAAGAATTTCATAGGGAATGCTAGATTTGGGTTTTCTAACATGATTAACTAGTGTTTGTTGATCCTGTTTTAGCTTATTGCAGGTTTGGTGTTCACATTTTCATGCAACTTGAACTTGGTTTTGATGTATGGAAATATGATTGAATGATATGTTGTTAATTATATGATTAATTGTGTGAGTGTGTATGAATTGTAGTATGGATCTATGTTTAATTTTTGGTTATTAGTATTAAGTATATATTAGATGAACTAACTCCTTGTAACCTATAGCCACTAGGGGGTGCAACCCACAACTAAAGGATTTCAGAGAACGATGAAAGAGAGATTCTAGAACAAGAAGAATGAAATAGTTGCAAAATTAGAGGTGTTCATTAATGGGGATTATTATGAAGCACCGTGTCATTTAATAAGACCGCTAAAGGGAGAATGAGTTTTCTCTGATTGGCAAGCTAACATGACTGTTTCCATAGTCCACGCTTCTATTATGCCATTGAAACAAAATTCCAATCCTAATTGTCTTCCTCCACCTTTTTAGTTGTGTTTTTAGTTATGTATACTTTTTCACTCTCTATTTCATACAAGAGTGGTGATTTGTATTTAGTTTTCTATTTTTAGTCCTTGCTTCAATAAACCTCCCCTGAACCTATATAGTTGGCTCGATTGTTAAGGAGTAGATATAACATGTGGATATGTTCAGATAGTGATAGTTTTTATTATATAGATAATATTTTTTTAGTTATGCTTTCATGAATAAGATATCTTTGAATATTCTTATCAGATTGTGAAATCTTGTTATATGCAATGAGATGTTTTCAATTTATCGTTATGTTTAGTTGATTCAAGGAGTTTAGATTTAAGTTTACTTCATGGATACAATAACTTGAGCAAGGACCAATCAAGGTAAGTTTTCTCCTCCATTTATTTATTTTGTTACAGTAGATGCTTTTATTTATTGCATTAATTTTAATTATATTCTTCATTTCCTATATGAAAATGGAATCATGAATGAGATATTGTCTTGTACTTCATGTTTTTTTTGTCTCAACATGTCAACCTCCAAAGTGAGTCGTCATTAGAAGTCATAGTTAACAATTTCAGTCTTTGTAGCCCAATAACAAGTCATCATTTCCAATCCAACAAATCCATCACCTTAGCCACCTAGAGCACCTCAATTGCCAACCCAACTTGCACCTAACCCAAATAACAAGCCTTCTCAATAGGCCTATACTAATGAGTCTATTCAATATCCTACTTATGGGGTAGAGGTGAGTGATTTCCACCTTATATCAGGGAAACAATTGGTTGGACCTTCATCCCCTCAAATCACAGAATTGGTTGATGAGGAATCCCCAATAGAGACATTGGAAAACCAACCTAAGGGGATTGAGTCAAACTAGGACCACCCAACAAATACAGGTCTAGAGCCTCCTTTTCCTAAAATATTAGTTGTGCAAAGACATCAAACCCAATCTGAAATTGACCTACTAGGACAGCTTAAGGATGTGTGTATAAAGATACCCCTCATCCAAGCCATCAAGGATATTCTCATCTATACTAAAAAATGAGAGAAATTTGCCTCAAAAATATAGGAAGGAAGAAAAATACCCTCAATCTATACATGTATTAGGGAAAATTGCAGACATTATGTTGGGAAACGTAATTGTCCCTAAGTATACAGATCCTAGGAGTCTTGTAGTAGATGTTAAGATAAATGGCACTCTCATAAACAATACCTTGATTGAATTGGGTGTAGCTATTAATGTAATGACTAAGGAAATGATGCAACTATTATAATTAATAAACCTTAGAACTACACCTATTGTTCTATGGATGTTCGTAGATAGGTCAATAATTAAACTTGAGGGCATTATTAAGGACTTGGTCATAGCATTGGATTCATGGGACTACCCTAGAAATTTCATGGTATTGCAACCAAAGGACAACCTTGTAGGATATCCCCTTATTCTAAGAAGACCATGGTTAGCAAAAAAAGATGCATTTATAGGTTGTAGGTCTGGAAACATGATTATTTCAAATGGAAATGTGACTAAAAACTTAGTCCTTTATCCACCAGCTCAACCTTATGAAATTTTGGAGCAGACCATTTGGCCTACCCTAGATGAGGAAGACCATTACTCCTTGCAAACTCTCATGACTATTGAATGAATCCCTTTGTTAGGAAACCAAGATGAGGATGAATTGATAACACTTATCATATATAATAACTACAACAGGGACCCACAACAATAGGACTACTTGACATGTTTGCAAGATCTTCTACAAAATATTATCCTTGCCAGTTCATCAAAGTCAATGTCCCAACTTTTCAATTATTTTCTACCACAACAATGTGTCCTAGACATAGTAGGACTTGAACTTTCATCCATGCAAATATCATCCCATAATTTGGAAATCATGCCAAGTAAAACATTAAATGTTAGCAGTGAATTAATTGTTGAACAACAAACTTCCCTAGCCACTATCCTGAAGGAACACACAACAACCTTTGAATGGGATTACCATGACATGAAGGGGATTGACCTATACCTATGCATGCATAAGATATACATTAATGATGGTTTCAAATCAATTAGGCAACCCCAGAGGAGAATGAACACTGCACTAAGAGACATGGTTAAAAATTAATTACAAAAATTACTTGATGCAAGTTTCATTTACCCCATTTCTAATAGTCAATGGGTGTCACCTCTAGTTATTGTCCCAAAGAAAGTATGGAAGTGGATAGTGTGTGTGGATTATAGAGAATTAAATGCAGCCACTAGAAAAGGCCACTTTCCACTACCATTCATTAATCAAGTGCTTGACTCCCTAGCAAGTAAAAAGTACTTCTAGAATTTCTAGATAGATTCGATTGCTATAACCAAATCAAAATTGCTCTAAAGGACTAGGATAAAACAACCTTTAAATTGCCTTGGGGCACATATGATTATTCTTTTCTTCCCTTTGGGGTATGTAATGCTCCAACCACTTTCCAAAGGGTAGTATTGAGTATATTCTTGGATTTATCTCATGAATCCATGGAAATATACATGGATGATTTCACAACTTATGAGGAAACACATGATGAAGCACTTAATAACTTAGAGAAAGTCTTAAAAAGGTGTCAAGAACACAACCTATCCTTGAGTCATGAATTTTTTTTCATGATGATGACCCAAGGGATTGTGCTAGGACATTTTGTATCAAGTGAAGGGATTCAAGTTGATCCAAACAAAACTGAGATAATCTCCACACTCCCTATGCCAAAAAAATAAAGAGATGATAGGAGTTTTCTAGGACATGCTAGCTACTATAGAAGATATATTCAAGACTTTAGCAAAATTACAACCACTTAATTTTTTCTACTCACAAAGGACGTAGAATTTGAGTGGACCATAGAATGTCAAAACTCTTTTGAAGCACTCAAGACAACATTGACCAAAGTACCTATCTTGAGAGGACCAAACTAGACCTTTCCTTTCGACACACACAAATGCTTTTGATTTTCTATAGGAGCAATGCTTAGAAAAAAGGAAGGTAATAAAGAGTATGTTATCTACTACATCATCAATAATTTGCAAGGAGCAGAACTCAACTACACAGTAACTTGGCAGTTGTCTATGTAATCAACAAGTTTAGACACTACATCACAGGATATCTAATCTTCATCCACACTAATCGCACTAAAATAGGGTATTTAATGAATAAACTTGTGGTTGGTGGTAGACTTGTTAGATGGTTGTTATTACTTCAAGAATTTGACATCACCATAGTGGATAAGCCTAGAAAAGCAAATGTGGTGGCAAATTTTTTGTCCAGACTACCAACTCAATTAGTAGAAGATGTTTTTGATGATTCTTTTCTACATTAGCATTTATTTTATCTATATCTACACACACCATGGTTTACTAATATTTCCAATTATCTAGTAGTAGGATAGATACCACTTCATTTCTCCTCTAGAGAAAAGAGATAATCAATACACGAAAGTTTTCCCTACTCCTGGATAGCTGGTTATTTATTTTACACAAGTCTAGACAATATTATGATGAGATGCATAAGGGAAGATAAAGTATATGATATCCTCAAATCCTTCCATGATGAAACCTATGGGGGACACTTTGTAGAAAAGAAGATAAAACTCAAGATTCTCACCATTGGCTATTATTGACCAACTTTTCATAAGGACGCAGTGAAATACACATGGAGCTATGACAGGTGTCAAAGGATGGGTAGGCCAACTAAAATAGATGAGATTCCTTTGCAACCATAGTTAGCATTAGCATCATTTGATAAATGGGGGTTGGACTTTATTGGCCCAATATCACCAGCATCAAATAACAAGGAGTGTATCTTAGTATGCATAGATTATCTAACAAAGTGGGTAGAAGTTAAAGCCTCGCAATTTACCAGAGATGGAAATTTGCCCAAATTTATATAAGAATATATATTTACATGGTATGGAGTGCCAAGAGAAATTGTAATAGTTCAAGGTATCTAGTTTGCATCAGATCTAATCACCAAATTGGTCTATGAATATGAGATAAGGCATAGGAATTCATACTACCCTCAAGCCAATGGGTAGGTGGAAGTAACAAATAGGGAGATTGAAAACATTTTAACCAAAATAGTGTAGATTCACAGGAAGGATTGGGCAGCTAGGTTGCCTGAGGCAGTTTAGGCCTATATGACAACTTAGAAGACTACAATAGGGCTCACACCATATGAATGGGTGTATAGAAAAACAAAAGTACTAAGACTACATTGCAGAGGTTGCTTCCAGATGTCAAAAGAGAAAACTAAGACCATATTCCTTATGGGGTTTTCAAGAGAGTTCCATTGATGTGGCTCACATAATCAAAGAAGGTGGAATGAACTCAAGAATGATTTATTTAGGCTCTCTGGTCAAATTAGGGTTTGGCAGATAAACCCTAAGTGTTGCAGTCATGGCACTAATCAATTTCTATGTTTTGACAGTGACTGGACATAGGCGGTTGCAAGTTTCTTAAGTTATCACTTAATCCATTGATGTCATCAGGGGTAATCAACCCCTTTACCTAGTGCCTCAAATTGACAATTTGTGTGCATCACATAAACCTTTCAGATCGCTATTAATATTCACCACGACCAATCCCTAACTACGATTTGCAATGGATAATCTAACGATGTGTGTTCATGGTTGAAGATCCAATGACTATCTCATAAGTTCTTCACATCATTCTTCAAATTTCATCTCAAACTATGCCTTGTACAATATGAGATTAAGGTTGATCAACAATAGTGATCAACCTTGTTTGATTGAATGGTCCTCGCCAACCCGTGAAGTATGTGGTGGGGTCCTCATCTGGCCCTACAGAATTGTAGGCTTATGAAAAGTGTCATATGGGTCCATCTAAATAATAGACTCTATAAGTAGAAGGTGACTTCATTAAAGACATGTGATGAGATATCACACTCTCACTTCACATCATTGTTGTGAAGCGAAAAGGAGTTAGGCATTGTGTGATATGCAATATAAGTGGAAGATGACTTCAACATCAAATAGGTGACAACATCTCGCTGTTCTGCTAAAGACTCGGTGGGTCCTTGGCTCAACCCTGCAGTATTGCAAACTTGTGATGCATGTGCATGAAGATAGATGGTCTAGAACATGATTACATTGCAAGGGATGTTCACATTGCATTTAAAAAATCTCATCGCACACTATATAGTTTAGTGATGTGTGATAAAAGAAAATGTTGGGTCCTCAGTTTGTATTAGCGATGGAGTGATAAGGTGGACAAGTGTCCCAAAAGACAAGTGGTGATAAGCAATTATATCGCATCATTTATTCACATCATTGTTGTGAATAAAATTGAGTTGGGCTAAGTTGTGATATGTGATCAATGACATCAATTAAAAGGGGTTCATACAAAGGTCATGTTTTAAAGTTATGAAAATGAATCAAGATCGATGGATCATGGCACAAAGAGCTCAAATCAACAACTCACATTTGAAGTTACTCCTCTCAAACAATTATGGAAGTGTGAATGAGGGTTTCAATTGTAAACCAACACTGTGCATGAATTAAATTGGTCCAGCTACTCCAATGACCAATATAATTAAATATTTTATTTGAAGAACAGTGGCACAAATAGCGATAGTGATCAGGATCAAAATTAGATCACATAATCAAAGGAATACATTAAATGCATATCAGGGTTTAGGGTTTTACAAAGAGCCATTTTTAGTAAATTCACTGAATCAAAATTTGATGGATGTGTGAGGCTCAATGCAAAGGTAGCTTACTGAAGAAGATAACATGTAAACCCTAACAGATAATCTATACATGTGTGTGAATCTTGAGGAAATCACTGTAGGTTAGTGGAAGAGGTACAAATTTGAAAATAAGATTTTGGTGAAGTAGTTGATGTTGTTGAGTTAGTAAAAAATTGTAGAGTGTATCCTAAGATTATTGAGGCGGACAGAGAATGCACCAAAATAAAAAGGTGAGAACTGTGGAGGGTGTGCACAGTCTCTTGAGGCAAACAAAGAATGCACTAAAAAGAAAAAGGGAAATACAAGGTTGTTGTGAATGAGTAGAACCCAAACAAAAGGAAGAAGATCCTAATTAGGATTTACATTTAAATGAAGAATAGAGAGAGGTGAAGAGAAGATAATTGTGTTTCATTAGTAGCAACAGAGGTTTGAATAGTTGCATATAGGGTTGTAACATTGAACTGTGTTCTTTAGAACAAACTAATTTCTTGATTGTAAATCTGATTGGTGGGTGCTATCAAATATCTAGATACGGAGTTAGTGCTTCCTTGAAGTAGGTGCTCCTAAAATAGGGGATTGGTGTCTCATTGGGGTTGGTTTCCTTAAACTTTTTAATCAGAAGATATTCATTGTTATTAGAGTAAAGGTTTTAACTTAATTATGTTAATTAAGTTACCTTTATTCCTCTCTTAAGATTTCACTTTAGTTTGCATATTGAGACATTTAATAATTATATTAATTATTAAATGTCTACCTATTAGGGTTTCTTTAGGGTTGCACAATCTCCTTTTATAAGGATTGATCATTGTATTTTATCTCTCTCTGATTAATACATTTTTGGCTTTCAGAGCACCCTTGCTTTTTTGTCTCCATCTCTTCTTTTTGTGACAGGTTATTTGCATGCAAGTGATCTTCAAGTTCTGTGAAGTTGGATTTCTCAACTTCTACATGGTATTAGAGCTCTAGACCTGTCGTTTCTTGTTCGGCTTCTGAAGGATTTTTGGAGCTTCGAGGGTTTGGGGTTTTCCTTTTTTATCCAGGGCATACCTTTTTATTCGGTGCAGTTTGAGACCAAATTGATCTCACGATTGTGCTCAGGAGGCCGTTTCCAAGTTTTTTGATATATAATTTGCCTAGTTTTGGTGTAGTTGGCTCAGAAGGCAATTTTTTTTTGCCCTAGGGCCGTACAAACCCCAGGGCACATCTTTAGAGACGAAAATATCAAAAAAATAAAAAATAAAATCAAAACTGTGTTTGATTTTTTGTGTAGCCAATTTTAAAAGAAAGCGCCACCCCTGCAGGTGGCGACCACCACAACCGGCCACTCGTAGCGGCGACTTTCACCGCCCAACGGTGGTGCTCTGCTTGTTTCTAGCCCCCTCCTACAACACACGATCCTATCATCAACTGTCTGCTCCACGCTCAACCCCTACGATCCCTCTTCCGCTGAGCCCAAGGTCACTTGGGCGACCAGCGCCCCACTGACCACCTTAAGCCCTTGCAATGGTCACATTGGTGACCAGGGGCCGCACCCAAAGCCCTTAGCTTCAGCCCCCTAGTCCGCCCAGGTGACCAGGGGCTATTTTTTTAAGCCCCTGAGGGCTAAATAAGGGTTATTGGCCTTTTTCAAAGCAGTTTCAGTAAATCGGGTGTAAAATGGGCGTTTTAGCTCCGTTGTTTGCAAATGAATAGGCATCAAAAAGTTGGTTCCGAGCCCGATCTAATAATGGAGGTTTGATTTTCTATTTTTACCGTTTTGCTTTTGTTTTTTGCAGTCAAAGTCAAATGATGGTTTTTGCACTTTGAGGGGCATAACTTTTGCGTCTGAGCTTAGTTTTGCGCAAACGAATAGGCTTTAGAAAGCTGGTTCAATGCTCTACACAATGATCAGACTTATTTTCCCAGATTCTACCCTAGGTATATTTTATTCAACATTTTTTATTTTCACAGTTTGCTTAATTACTTGGACATTTTGGCACTTGGGAACCTCCTATTTGCGTCATTAGGCTCTATTTATTTTGATCTACATGATTTAAGGTCAGTTTTTTCAGATTTTTTTAATACGAAGAGTTATCATGGGCTTTTCTACTCACCCTTCAGTTGTAATTATGGAACAAGGTAATTATGAGTCATGGGCAAAGGGCATACTTACACATTGTAGGTGGCTTAATATTTTGCCTTATTTGTATGATCTCATACCTAAACCAACCACTTCAGAGGGAAAACTAGCTTGGGATATCATTAGAGATCACATAGTAGGACTTATATTGTGTAGTGTTGATGATGACACTGTGTGCGCTATATTGGACATTGATTGTCCCTGCCCACTTTGGACACGTCTTTGGGAGATCTATGGAGACCCCAATCTCACTCGATTCCCAGAGGATCCTACTTCAAATTGTCTCTTAATCATTGCTTGGAGAGATAATACACCATTTGATCATGATACTTTAGAGGAGCTTGAGTATTTAGACACCCTTACATGTTCTAATGGATCAGAGGCTTGTCTCACAGTTCCTACTCTTCAGACTGAGATTATACATGTATCATTTGTTGTTCCTGATGACATCAGTATCGCCACATTGGCCCCTATGGATTTAGTTCAGCATCATGACCATCTTGGTCATTCATTATCTGCTCCATCATGGGATTCTTATCTTGCAGACACATTCTTGTTTGTTGAGTTTCACATTGCAGATCTTGAGGATTATTTTGAGGGAATTCATCTCCTCTACCTTAACAGCCAGGTTATCATTGTACGCCCACCATTATCCATGCATTCAGAGGTTGCATTTTAGGATTCTCCATATCAGTTTGGATTTGGCATCATTTGTTTCAGTTTAGACATAGAGATTTTTCAGCATCCTATCATGGCACACATCTTGAGAAAGATTGGTTCATCACTCTTCACAGGGTTTCTTCGACATCATCCTTTGGATCCATTTCTTCCCAAGGGGATGAATGTTATTTTCCACTTTAGGATCTCTTTCTGGATTCTACATCAAGCATCCACCATTGTGACAGGAGTTTCTTCATTATGGGGGGGAGGCTTCTTGTCTCTTTTATCTCTCCTATGGAGACCATTGCATATGTACTTATATGATAGAAGTTGTCTATGGGGGGTATCATGTAATCCACCTCCTATCCTTCATTCATTAGTGCATTTCATTCTTTTCTTTTCTCTCTTTTGGGGGGAGTTTTGTTCCCATGAGGTTTTCTCCTTTTCTCCACTTTACAGAGATTTGGTTGTATTTGGGTACCTCATCAGGCCTAGTTGTCAGGGACCCTTGTTTTATTTTGTGCATTGTAGTTACCTTTGCTTTCTTGCACATGTTTGTAGTTGCACTCTTGCTCATCTGAAGGGGGGGTGTTAGAGTAAAGGTTTTAACTTAATTATGTTAATTAAGTTACCTTTATTCCTCTCTTAAGATTTCACTTTAGTTTTCATATTGTGACATTTAATAATTATATTAATTATTAAATGTCTACCTATTAGGGTTTCTTTAGGGTTGCACAATCTCCTTTTATAAGGATTGATCATTGTATTTTATCTCTCTCTGATTAATACATTTTCAGCTTTCAGAGCACCCTTGCTTTTTTGTCTCCATCTCTTCTTTCTATGACAGGTTATTTGCATGTAGGTGATCTTCAAGGTCTGTGAAGTTGGATTTCTCAACTTCTACAATTGTGAGGCTAGATGAGGATAGTAGATCTTAGCAACTATTCTCACCATGGTTTTTCCCATCTTGGGCTTTCCACATATATCTTGTGTTATGAGTTGTGTGTGTATGTTGACTTATGTCATGATTTAATCTACACATAAAAGGATTAAAAGGTATTAAGAGAAAAAAATTAAGAGATCTACTGATTCACCCCCCTCTCAGTATATTATTGTGTTCTAACACAAGATGGTTAGACCCATATGAGATACAACAAGTATTCCCAAATGGAGTAGTATAATTGTAGATAATTGATGTAGTCATATTTTCACTACTAGTTAATGGTATAGATTGAAACTTTATAAAAGGATAGTGCATAAGGATTATTTCCTTCTTTCATTGATGCACCAATATGGGCTAGAAAATTATTCTAACAAAGACATTGTACCAAACACCATAGATTCAACAACAAATACAATAGGTTCTCCACTTGACTCAACAAATGAGCTACACAACTCACCTACTGAGGTCAATTAGGTATAATTTCCTACCACATATCACATGAATACACAACATAGGTGATACCAACCAACAATCATTTTCAAGTTCCATCCATGATACAGTAGGGACCTATAAGCTTCACGCCTATAGGTAATAAAATTTAGAAGGGACCTATTGATGTAGAAACCCATAGCAATTTCTTGTTAGAAATTTCAAAATTTCTACCACATTAATTGCATGACCATCCATAATAGACTTTATTCCTTAGTGCATGCCACCTCATAATTATCATTTCACTACATGTAGCTTCATCCACCTCATCCCACATACCATTCATATCACTTTTCTTGATATCCATGTGATATGCAGTTCATTTCACATCCCATCACTATACATCCCACAGCCTTTCATAGCCATCATTTACCATATGCCATTCAGTTACATCAATCACATCCATTACAATTAAAAATAGTCACATCATATCTTGTTGCGAGCAGTTCAAATCAATTCACATGAGTTGAGTTTTAGTTCACCACACTTCTACAGGTACACATATTAATTTTCCATAATTATCATAGATGTCAAATGTGTTTTTGCATGCTTTCATAATGAATTTTACATGCTTCTTATCATTTTCATTATTTCCAATACAACATTTCACCCTCCACCAAAAATAATTGCAATTAAGTGAGGACACTTAAAACTTTAGTTGGGGGGAGCAGTACCTTTTATTTTCATTCTTGGTTTTCAAAAACCCAAATGCTTTCTACAAAATACTTTGCCCTTCTATTTTTTGTTTTCCCCCATTCTACAATACAACTCAGTTATAATTCAAATTCAAAAGGAAAGAGAAGGGGTATAACAAATACATTGGAAGGAAAAAGCACACATGCAAAGTGATAAATGAAAAAATTGAGGGAATTTGAGCACAACAAAGCAAATTTTTGCCATGGGTGGTCCTATAATCTGAAGAGAGCTATATGCACACAATTAGTTGTTGGAAGACAAATTTGTGTCACCTATTTTCCAACATGAAAGGGGGAAAGATGGAGGAAATTTTGCAAGGATGTTGTGTATGTTGTATTTGATGGTTTTTCACATCTTGTATTGCCATCAGTGATAAAAGGGGGAGATTTTTGCAAGTATAAAGGTGTTGTCATTGATGTCAACAAGCTTGTGTTGTCATTAGTGACAATTGTGCAATGGTTCAGAGAGATTGTTGCTTTGATTAGTTGCATTATGTTGCCATCAGTTAAGTTACTCATGTTAACCTCTAGTGTTACTTTGATAAGCTTCTTTTCATGATTATGGTAGTAATAAAGATGTTGAGGATATTGAGAAAATTGATAAAATAAAAGGAAATAGGGTGTTATGATTTGTAGAGGTGTTATGGTTTTATTCATATTTATTCAAGGTTGAAGATTTGCTTGTGGTTTGGATATGCTGGATAGAGGTATTCAAAGTTTCTATATCTAGAATTTTAGCTTCTAGATCGATGGTCAAAGGAATTTATGTTCACCAATGTGTGAACTAGATTTGTATTATTGCTTATAGAGGTGTCTGGGAGAAATTTTTTTGCTTTGTGTTTCTCTGCAATTGTTCTTTAGGTCTTGCGATTATGAAGGTATGTTGATGGTGTTGATCTCTTTCCTGTGTCAAAGGATTTGTGACCTGGTGCTCTAGAAGATGGATTTTAGAGTTGCAGTGTTTGGTAGTGTAGTTTGAATGTACTAAGTTGTGTACATTCTGAAGGTATGAATTGTTGCAAAGGAGTTTGATAGATTTTAGGATGGTAGAGTAATATTTTAGATAGTGATGAGGCATGGTGTGTGGTTTGTAGGTCATCCTTAGATTTGAGGAAATGTGTACTTCAAAGTCTAATGGTGTTTGCATGGGTAATAACCAACTTGGTGTTTGCACTACATTCAAAGATGTTTAAGTACTAATGAAGGCATAGCATGGTGTGTGAATGTTGTTTTGGGTCCCAATTAATTTTTTTATTAGTCCACTTTCATTCCTTTCCACTGTGGGAATGCTTAGTGTCAGCCTATTTTGAATTTTAAAGTGTAAAGTGTGTATAGCCAACTTGAAGTTGTTTTTCAAGTTGTGGATGGTATAAATGCAAGGTGAATTGATGCGAGATGAGGTGTGGAATAGAGTTAAGTGTTGTGATGAGAAATTAAGTGTAGAAGTGCGAAATGTAGTGTGAGCTATAATGAAATATTGTTGAATGTAGTGAGATGAGGTATTTTGATCTCTTGAAGACTATGAGTGTTGTTGAAGCTATTATGGTGGAATCTTTTTTGCATTGAGATTGTGACATATTTCTTTCTTCTTTCTATTCTAATAGTGAGCCTAGGTTGTGAGCCTCTTTGTATTAGTTTTGTAACTACTTATATTGTGATCTAATATTCACCATGGTTTTTCCCTTCTAGGGTTTTCCATGTAAATATGGTGTTCTCTTGTGTATGGTGTTGGTTGTTTCAATTTATCTTATTTTCTTTTCATGTTTAAACATTATAACAGATTAAGGGTTTAATGAATGCATGTGGATCTGATTACTGTTGAGGGTTTTTAATGTTTTAATTTGGTACAACCAATTCTCCCCCCTCTTAGTTTTCTTGTTCATTCAACATACTCTCGAAAGGTGTGGGTCTATATTCTCTAAAGAAAATCCAATGTGTTTAGTGTATTTAAGTAGTTTAGAGTTTTGGTTGAAAAGAGAATTGGTTGATCAATCAAGTGTTTAAGAACAGATAATGGAGGTGAGTTCACTTCTTTGGAATTTAAAAATTATTGTAAGGAAGTTGGGATTGAAAGGTAGAAAACCACTATTTACACTCAAGAAAATGGTGTTGTTGAACGCATGAATAAGACTCTTCTAGAGAGAGCAAGAAGCATGCTTAGTAATACCAAGTTGCAACAAGAGTTGTAGGAAAAAGCAATCTCTATAGCTTGTTATCTGGTAAATTAGTCACCATCAGTTGCAAGATATTGTAGAATTCCTAAACAGGTATGGATAGGTCATTCTTGTGATTATTCAAATTTGATTTTTTTTGGTTGTGATGCATATGCTCTTATTTCAAAAGAACAACATTCTAAATTAGATCCCAAATCCAAGAAATATATCTTTGTTGGTTATGGTGATGGAATTAAGGGATATATATTATGGGATCCTACTACCCACAAAATCATCATTAGCAGAGATGTATTTGATGCATCTCCTCTCATAAAATCAAACCTAGTAGAAGTTGAAAATCTATAAGAATTAGATGTTAAAACAATGTTTCTACATGGAGATTTGGATGAGGAGATATATATGGAACAACCAAAAGGGTTTGTTCAAAATCACAATAGGAAATTTTTTTTGCAAACTCAAAAATTCATTGTATGGCCTAAAGCAGTCTCCCAGACAATGGTATGAGAAGTTTTATTCCTTCATGGTAAGCCAAAATTTTACAAGGAGTGAGTATGGTCCCATTATGTTTAATTTAAAAGTTTGAAAAATGGTTTATTCATTATCTTGGTATAATATGTTGATGATATGTTTGTAGCAAGAAAAAGTATAGTTGAGATCAACAGGTTAAAGGCACAAATGACTAGGACTTTTGATATGAAGGATCTAGGAGAAGCAAAACAAATTTTGGGCATGGAAAATACACAGATACATGGAATAATGTAATATTTGGTTATCGTAGCAAAAGTATGTGGAGAATATCCTCATAATATTTGGTATGATGAATGTGAAACCAATAAATATCCCTTTAGCTTCTCATTTTAAGATTTCTTCAAATTTATGTCCTAGTAATAAATATGAAAAGGATTATGTCTCATGTATTGTATGCTAATGTAGTAGGAAGTTTAATGTATGCGATGGTATGTACAAGACCAAATATTTCACATGTATTTGGTGTTGTCAGTAGATACATGGAAAATCTAGGTAAAGAGCATTACGCAACAATGAAATGGGTGCTTCGGTATCTTAGAGGCACAAGTGATTGTTGTATCACTTTTGATGGTTGTAGTGGTTCAATTTGTGGTTATGTTGATTCAAATTTTGTAGGTTATTTGGACAAAAGAAGATCTACATCAAGTTATGTCTTTACTCTTGTAGAAGGACCTATTTTTTGGATGTCAAAACTTCAAGAAACAGTTGCTTTATTCACTATTAAGGCATATTAAATGACTTTCTCACATGTATGCAAAGAGGAAATTTGGTTGAAGGGTCTTTTGGGTGAGTTTGGAAAAGTGCAAGACAAGGTGATTGTATTTTGTGATAGTCAAAGTGTTATACATCCAACTAAAAATATAGCTTATCATAGTAGGACTAAGCATATTGCGATTAAATATCATTTTGTAAGACAGGTTATTGATGGAGGTGGAGTAGCTCTTGAGAAAGTTCATACATTAGAAAATTATGCAGGCATGCTTACAAAACTAGTATAGTTATAGAAGTTGAAGTGGTGTTTGACTTCTCTTGGCTTGTAGAAAAGGTGATAAATGGGCATGGGAAAGTATTAGGTAAATTATTGTCAAGGTTGAGATTGTTGGATAATGAAAACAAAATTAGAAATAAATTCAAATTTTATCTTTGGAAAATATAAAGGAAATAAAGATTTTAAAACAAAAAAAAGGATAAAAATAAAGCAATAAAAAATAAAGTTGGTTTTTTCTAAGTTTGACACAGGTTGAATATATTGGATAGATCTTGCTACCTCGAAGGAAATATCATTGTAATGTATTGTAATTGAAGAGCATCATCTGTGTAAAGGTTGTAATCAGTTTCTTTGAGCAATAAGAATATTGATACTTTGCCCTGTGGATGTTTCTTTGGCATATTGTTAAGGCGTTACCACATAAATTTTTGTCTTGTCTATTATTCTATTATTCCATTTAATTTTCTTCTATATTTCTTTGCAATTAATTTGTGTTGCAATATTATTATAGTTTGTGGGTTTTACGTTTCTATTTCCACAACATATGCATGATTTGAAGTTGTAACCCCCTATGACAAACATTAAGAAACAAATTAGACTACAAATGAATATAATTCAATTTCACACTAATAGAAATGGGATAAAACAAAATATAGAGTGTAAAATTTACTCATTCAGCTCACACATCTATCAAATACATTGAAAACAAAATTTCTACAACACCCACCTCCATTATGCCATGAATATTGGGAGGAGTTCAAACTAATGTCATCAATTGAAAATAGAATGTTATTTTAAAAAAATACACTTAACATTTTTATAAACATAATTATTAAAAATAGTTAAGCTTCACTCAATGAAACTTGTTAGACCACTTCCATCGACATGTCTTAATGTTGAAGGTTCAACATCCACTTGTTCATTGTCACATATAAATTTTAAAATTACTATTCATATAAGGAAAAAATATTTACATGTACTATATTTACTATCTTTATTGATTACATACATGTTGACTCAACATAGCCACATAATTAGGAGGTGAAGGGATGATTGACGTAGGATGAACTTTTTGATCTTGAAATTTTTTGTAGATAATTTACATTAATTTTCAATTATCATAGATGAATATAATTAATCTTAGATTTCAAAAGGAAATTAGTAAATTATATTTAATTTAACCTTATTCAAAATTACTTGTCCATCAATGCTAAATTTTATATCCAACATCTCATCTATGAACACCATATCATCCAATATGGATGTTTTATGTGATTAACCATACATCCTTAGACCTCTAATCATAAATAGACCCATAATTTCAACAAAGATGAGGTGATCATAGTAGAGAACTAGGAGCCTTATCCTCACCACCCTGGGTGCTAAAGGTTTTGGTATAACAAGGTTTGTGTGAGAGAGCTAATGGACTATAGATTCTCCACCTCAACACTCTCCTTCACAACAAAAAGGATCACATGTTTGTGTGATGTGCTAAATGTTGACTCTATTGTTTAAAATTAGATTTGTGATATCTTTGGGTCAAAGCTTGTTGAAAATCTTTGAAGGTAGAAATGATCTTCAACCATTTTGTTTGTTTGTTGCTATTTGTTGTGCCTTCACACTCACACCCCTTTTTTTCCTTGGAAAAATGGGGACCCCCTCTTCTTTGATTTTTGTGTCTTCATTCCCCTTTCTTTCTTTCTTTTATTTCTTTTTATTTCCTCCATTTTCCTTTGGTCTATTTCTTTGTCCTTCTTTGTTTTTGAGGTTCGAGTGTCATAATTTTGAGGAGGCGTATACCTTCCTTATTGGGCCCGACCCCCAACCTTTCCCCTTCACTTGTCGATGTTCATTTTGTTGGCTAATATTCAAGATTCACGGGTTAGGGTTTTATTTCCTTAGATACCTTGGCTTGCATGGTACGATGACAATGCCTAGCTTGGTGTGCATGTCACATCACATCTCATAAAGAGAGGGAATGATTATTTGAATTTAATGTTGTGTTGTCAAATATTAATGCTACCTACCTATGTACAAGTACACCATTAATGTGAGGAATTGAATGGGTATTATGCTAAAAATTTACTCATTTTAGTGATTACTTGTTAATGATTCACATTTATGCCCTCTGCAACTACCTTGAGTTCTTTTCATGTTCATGTGGTTGCCGTTATTTTTGGAATTTTCTCGACTTTATCTAGGTGCTCACAATCATGTTTCTAGTTTGGTGTTGTTTTTGCATTTAGGTGGTGCTCATTTGGTGTGAATTTCATGACCCTTCATGTTGGTGGTTGTTTGCTCATGCACTCGGGGCTTGTTCTTGTTGCATTCTTCTTCTCACTCGCTTCACACTTTTCCAGGTCAGTAAAATTTGTGCCTTTCTTGTTGCTATAAATTGGTTTCTCTAGATTGACCGGTGCATATGATTGCGTGGTGAGGTTTTGGTTGTGCATGTTTGGCTTTCGCTAGGGAGTGTTTTGCTTCCCCTTTGTTTGTTTGTGTTTTTTTCACTTGTATCGATTCAACCTTGGGTTTTCCTTCGTGAGTTTTATGTGTTTTGTTTCTTTTTTACCTTTTATGTTCTTGCCATTTTTGGCCTTTTTTGCCCCATTTAATTAATGTTCTCTTCAATGCCCCTTTTGAGGTTATTTATGACATCACTATTGGGTGCTAGACCTTGACTCTCTCAAGAATTTTATCTCTAATTTTCCTTAGATTTTTGCTAAATATTTCCCATCAGGCTTTAGACTTCGTGGTTTCTCTTTAATTCATACTTGAAAAAAGTTTGCAAAAGGTAAAGAGAAACTCTCGGTTCTCACCTCTAATCATGCCTTAGAAGTTCATTAAAATTGTTAAATATTTTCTAACTTTGGCCTTTGGGGATACTATTGACATTTCATGCCACCCTTTGATGATCCATCATTGATAACCAATTTGAGAGATCCTACATGGGCCATCTTGCACGAATTCTCCTTGAAAGGTCCAAAATTGGCTAAGTCTTGAAGCTTTGGGCTTTCAGGTTTTTGCTTCCCTTCATACTTGCATGCTTTCTTCATCGCTCCCACTCCTTCTTTTCCTTCCATTTTCTACTAAGTGTTTTGGATTTTGGCCATCGGCCTTACCATTTAATCCTTATCACTTCCATTTGGTAAGCCTTAAGCCCACCATCTAACTTCTAAAGCCTAATCAAAGGCATTTCAAGAATTTTCCAAGTCTTGGTTTTTAAGAGATCGGAGTTCAATCTTCCCTATTACCGATTTCCATCTTTTCATCGTAGGAAGTAAGCCTTCCTCCCGATCCTCAATCCCTGAAATTCCTTTATGACTTAGCTTTTTCTTATGTTTGAATGTTGACTTGCTATTTCCTATTTTTGGTCCCTTAAGTAATAACTCATATTATTAATATCGTGTATCGACTGACCCGAACATCCTAGTCTTACCAATCGTAGCCCATTTGAAATATTTGATTAAATCTTAAGTTGCATGGGTTATGAGATATCAATGCATAATGTCTAATGCTTTAAGCCTAGTCTAAAATTTGTAAATTTGGCTAAGTCTTGATGTCATCAATCTTTTGGTCAATACTTAAAACTTTATCGGTCATTGCCTAGGTTTTCATAACCTTTCCTACTCCCGACGTATCACACAAGTTTCATCCTTATGAAGTTATAAAGTGTCTTAGTGTATAAATGTTGTCTTAACCTTTTAAAGCCTTGTCTAAGTAAAGTTGAGTCCTTTTAGAGTTTTTCTCAAGTTTGGAAACTTGCGTCGGTCTCCAAAAAAGTTGTCTAAACTTTCTCTTTCTTTGCTCGATGATAATAAAAGCGATAAAGGTAAAGGGTTTTTGGTGTTTCATATTGGTTTCAAAACCCCTATCGACTGCCAACAAGGTTTTTAAACTTTTCTTTTGTCGATCAACCCATTCATTACCTAGGTCATGGTGTTGAACAAAGCTTATGTTTTATTGTTGACTGGCTACCGATAGTTGAAGGTTGCTTAAGTTATGACTTAAGCCTTTGAAGTCATCATGGTGACCGACCCCTTAACCTAGGTGATTATTGGTTATGTGGATTATCAAAGATTGTATTATTTCCTAAAGTCTAGTGACACAAAGGATCAATAGTTGAGATCGACGATTAACGATCAAGTGGCTCTTGCACGTCTGCACTGCTCAAAGGGTGATGTCATAAGTTGCCTACAAGAATGTGAGAGGATGACACATGTTCGTGAAAGAAATATGTGACGATGGGTCCTTGGCTTTGCCCTATGGGAGTGTGATATAATGATAGGTGTCCTTAGGGACATACGGTAATAAACGATTGCATCACCAAGGTTCTTTGCATCGCAATTTGTTATCTATGAAGGGTAAATCAAAGTGCAATATGCGTTATTCCTTTCAGAGTGAAATACATGTCACTGTGCTATTGCATCACATTGCCTTAATACATCGCAAGTATGGATTGAAGAAGAATGAAGAAAAGTGTGATATGCGTTGAAGGTTCTAGATTATTACACATGTTCTAATCCTAGTTCATTGCAAGGTTTTAGTGCATCACATTTTTAAATAAGGAAGTTGTACATAAATTGTGATGTGCAATGGTTGGGAGAAGGATATATTGAAGGAATATTCCTTGACAGGTGTCAGTGGGATAGGTTATCGCAAGGTCTTAGGGAATCACATTTTTTAATTCATAAAGCATAAAACTAAATTGCGATGTGCGATGATTGTGAGGGGGAGATTTAAGGGTGATGTAGCATCATTTTATTGCATCGTGGGATGTAGGCCATCACATTTTCAAGGGATAGGCTTCAGAAAGGAGACACAATGTGAAGGGAGCTAGTGATGGCCATTGATCACATATCTCACGATGATTGAATGATCATGTTTTAAACTTCTATTGGGTCTATGATCTCAGACGTCCATCCATGATCTAACGGCCTAAATTCAAACTCTAATGTCTAAGCACGTTGTGTTTGCAGGAGGACCTGGAGTAATGGTGCAACTACTTTTTCAACAATCAGATCAAATATAAATGGCTCTGGATCATTTTTTTGTGCTCCTCCCATGATGTATTCATGGCTATGGTGGCATAGGAATTCTCTTACTTCTACAAGTGGATTTTGTGGTGCCCATACTCATTTATTATTGCCATTTCATCCCTTCTAATAGATCCATGCTCATATCCCTAATTTTATGGGGGATTTGGATGCACTTTCAAGCAAATATTTATGGTAGGGGTATGGCGTGCAGGTCTTGGTTTCTCTAGGCTCTCTTTTTGGCATAGTTTTCATGAGAATTTTTTTCCTTGATTAGATCTCCTAACTGCTAACCTTAGTCGGGTTAGGGTTTTGGTGTATTCATCCAAGTTATGCCTGATCTGGAAAAGCAACACTTGTATTATTTTTAAGGGTTCTTATTTTGGGTTCCTCTCACATTTTTCTTTTGTAGACATTGCATCTCTACATTATACCATTGTAAAGTATAGCTTTAAGCCTTATATTAATGAAATTTAGCTATTGTCGTAGCTATTTCCTGTATGTTTGAGTAAGACTTCTTAACTTCATGTTTAAATGTGTGTTTTATTTTATTTGTTGATGTATTGAGCAATCTAAAGCAAAGAAAAAACAAATTCTATCTTGTTGTATCACCTTCCTTTCATTTCATGTTCTCTTTCTATCCCTTTTCCTTGTGACTTGTTAGAGTGGAGTAGTGATAGGGTTTTCATGTGTTGGGTTAGACCAACACCTTTGCACTTAGATTAGAAGAGGAAGTTGGCCTTCTTTGAAGACTCAACCTCATTTGCACAAAGGTCCCACACCTTGAGGTTGTTTCCGTGGTGTCATTAGAATTTTGAACTCCTTATTTAGTAGGGTGTAGTTTTATGTGACAACATATACCTCTTACTTGTTTCTTATAGAGATAGAAAGGGTAAGATGGATGCCCAAACTCTGATCCCCAATAAAACATTAAACATTTAATTAAGGCTGGTAGACTTCCAAAAATTTCCTTTTGGACATCGAACCTTTGACTTCCGTAGGTTTCAACTCGAATTCATGCCTTAACACTTCCAAGATTTAAACACACTTTGGACTTCACAAGTTTCTTTTATTGCATACCCGAAAATATTTGCAAGGGGTAAGGGGAAACTTCGATTCCTGGTCTGTCACCTTACCTTTGAATTAGTCAATTTGATAAATAAATTTCATACTTTAGGCATTGGATATACCTCTTACCCATTTCTTGTAGAGGTGCAAAGGGTAAAGGGTATCCCCTATCCTTGATCCTTGACTATGCACAACAAAACACAACCAAAATTCTTGTTTTCGTATGATTCTTTCAAACTTTGAATGTTGGGGAGGTCATATGTATGCTTCCTTATAGAGGTAGGAGGTAAGATGGAACCTTGACCTTTGACATCCGCCAACATGAGGAATTAATTTCACCCAAATGATAAGAATGACAAGTGCGCATTAATTGAATCTCTTTGCAAAAGGATCAAGTTATATGAATAAAATGCAAATCAAACTTTGGGCATCAGGATTTTGCTTTAACCAATGCTAGAACTCAATGGTAAGTTGAAAGGTGAAACTTCGTACTCTGATTCCCAAAATCCTTTGAGACTTCATGAGTCAAAATTACTGTTTAAACTATGTTGATAACAACAACGAAAGGGATAGGGGAACTCCAATCCCTAATACTTGATCAAGCATAATACATATCTTTGGAGAATTCTCATTGCAAGAAAGAGGTAAAGGATATTTTCAATCCCCTAAGCCCGATGATATAAAATATTAACAAAGAGAGTTCACCCTTTGAACTTAAGAAGTAAAGGGGATCCCCAATGTCCGATCAAACCTTTTCCTGCCATAGGAACTTTGATTAAAAATAAAGGGTATGATGGAACTCCGATCCCTGACATCCAAAGAACCATATAGAGAAATTTGAACTTTAGAATGAACATCTTAATGGTATAAGGTAAGGGGTAAGCCCGAAGGAAAATCCTCAAAACCATATAAATTTCTTTGTGACATGGTATAATTTTGAAATCTAAAGGTTTATGATATCTAACTTGGCTTGTTTTGCAAGGTTTCTTTCCTTGAGTATGTAAATGGTAATATGTGGTACTTGTGCTTGTAGAAAGGATGCCACCTAAGGATCCAAAGGAGATGAAATACCAATACAAAGGTTATCATCCACCTTCTAAGATGTTTTCCCCATATATGAGATTGGAGACATTGACCTTGGACATGTCAACCTGGATGAGTTTAAGCGAAGGGTCAATAACAATGGTGCTAGGAATCCAATGGCTAGAGCTATTTCCAATTCAAGATCAATGAAAGTTGTTGCTTTCCTAGTTATAGCTCAATCCCCAAAACTAGTGTTGACATGCTCCCAACACTACAACCACAAGACCCAAAAGATCAAGGGGTCCAATGGAGAAATTATAATTCATTTAACTCCTAAAATGATAGAGAAGGTTTTTAGAATCCCCTCTCATATTGAGTATGAAGTAGTAGATATGAAATCAATCAAGTACTTTGATGATGATCCAATTGATAATTTTGGTTACATAAATGACTGCTTATTGGAGAATCCTAGAAAGGTGGTTATCAAATTGGCAAGGATACAACATAGGAGTGAATAAAAAGATGTCAAGGATTTGATTGTATTACTGAGTCAGGTGTCTAGGAAACCTAATGCAAAGGAATTATATCCTTGGATGGTGAGATTTATCAAGATCATTAATTCTTCTCACAAGAATAAAATTGATTGGGTTCAACTTATCAATGACACCATTCATGAGAAAATGTGCAATGTTCTATCATCCACTAGTTTTTTATGACTTCATACCTTGTTTATCTATTGGTTTCATAGGTCTCATTCTTGGGACTCAACAAGGTGGGCTCTTATGAGCTGGGAGAAGTAACCATTTATCCAAATTATCCCTAATTGGAGTTGGAGGAAAGTTTCTACCATTTTGGCATTGTGAATGATAATTTAATTTATATTGTAATTTGAGGCTTGGAGGGAGACTTTTCCAAAAGGATCTCCCTTGAAGCTATGGAAGTGATTGGATAAATTGGATATTGGTTTATCTAGTATAAAATATTTACCTACATCAGAGTTGTAGGTTCTCACAAATTCCATTCAAGCTTCCTAGGTATTCATCAAATAAGTTGCTTTTGCTGGAGGTTTGTAGGCAGATTATTGAAGTACAAAAAAATATTGCAGGAAAACATAAGCATGAATATGGTTTTCAATACAGATAGGAGTGTATTCTTGTGCGAATACACAAAATTCTAAAAATATAGAAATTGAGATGTCTAGGTACAACTTTGACTTGTACAATGTTGTTGGGGGGAGATTTTACCCCATTGGGAATATTAGTAAAGTGATGGGTGCATTCTTCATCCATGATCCCAAACTTGAAGACCATTGGGCGAACCATGAAGAAGAATGTGAAGTAAGATTGAAGGACCATTTTTGATTGACAATATTTATGATGAGACACTATCTAAAGTATCAAATCCTCAACAAACAAATATAAGATGGAAAGGTTGTGGACCTAACCTATGCTGCCTAGAAAGTCTTTGTTATTCCAATTTTTAATGTGGATTGTTTAGTTAAGGAGAATGATAACATTACAGATAGAACTCAGTAGGTGGTGTCACACTCTCTATGTTGGATGAAAACACCTTTTTCATGGCCAAACCACCATAGAAGCCAAAGGATGTTGAGAAGAAGGAAGGAGAAACTTTAGCTAAAACAACTGTGAAGAAAGAGTAGGTACAAATTTCTAAGGATAAATCTTCCTCTAGTGCCCCTATAGCCAAGAAGAAAGAAAAGGGTGACCCTACTAAAGAAGCAGGGAAGAAAAGAAAAGAAACAAGGCCAGTCAACATTGATTTTAAAGAAGAAGATGAGCCAAAAGAAGAGGGTGAAAGGTTATATAAAAAAAGGAGAATGAGGAAAACAACCAGAAACAATGCCTCAACAAGAAAATAAGAAGCATAATCTTCAACTCCTCCTCACAAGTCATCACTACCAACTCCCCCTCCATCACCTCCAAAGAGTGAGACACCTATGAAACCATCTCAACCTCCAGCACAGGGCCAATCAACATTGCTTTTAAAGAAGATGAGCTAAAAGAAGAGGGTGAAAGGTTATATCAGAAAAGGATAATGAGGACAACAACTAGAGAAACAATGGCTCAAAAAGAAACATAAGAACCATACTCATCAACTCCTCCTCACGGGTCACCATTGCCAACTCCCCCTCCATCAACTCTAAAGGGCGAGACACCTATAAAACCATCTCAACCTCCACCACCAACTTCATCCCTCCCGAGAGTTCATCTACCTCTTAGAGAAGGAGTTCTTGCTGAAGATGTTGAAGAAGGGGAAATGAAGAAGGAGCCTCCCAAGGAAGAGGAAGTGTAAAAGGAAACTGGTGATGTGTTTAAAGATGTTCCACTTAATATAAATGTTGAGGAAGGATTGCAAGAAAAAGTGAATAAAGAAGGACCTTGTACATATGATCATATTGCTTAGGAAGAGGATGTGTTGAAACAATAAGAGGCCAACTGAGAAGAAAAAGCTATTGAGGAGCTGCCTTGAACTGAAGAAAAAGCTACAAAGGAGCTACCTCGAATTGAAGAAAAAGTTGTTGAGGAGCTGTCTCGAACAAAAGAAAAAGCTGTTGAGGAGCTACCTTGAATTGAAGAAAAATATGTTGAGGATAGGCGCCAAAGTGAACAGGTACACCAAGAGAGGGTTCATGAAGAGGAGACAAAAACTCAAGAATCTGGTCAAAAGGAACTAGAGGTGAACATTGGTACTTCTTAGGATATAAGAATGGTCTCCAACCCTCTGAGAGAAACATTTACTATTGTCCTAGTATAGTTAAATAAGACCATTAAGAAAAGGTAGAGGACATATGTAGAAAATCCTAAGCAAATCTTGACTATGCTATCAGAGGCCTTCCACTCTCCCGAAAGAAGAAGAAAGAGGGCTTGAAGAGTTTTTACTATCTTCATGGATGAGCAAGGTAGTAGGATAGTTGAGATAGTAGTCCCTCTAGTGGACAAGATGGAATTTGAAATGATAGCTAATGACTACCAAATCTGTTAGGTGGATTTGGGTGTGCAAATGAGGGATGGTGAACAACAGTCTTTGCAAATGTTAATCTCTACTATTTTGAAAAGAATGCAAAAATATGAGAACACAAAAGAGGAGCTTAAAGATCAAGTTAAACAATTGATTGCTTGCATCAATAATCTCATTAGGCCTATAAATGATAAAGATCTTGAGTCTGCACTCTAAGCTACCTTGAAAGGTGAAGTTAGACCCTCTGACCCTTATGGATGGATTCCTATTGCGTAGCAGAGGAAGGATTTTTTTTGGAATTAGTAGAAATAGTTTTGAAATAGTTGGTCAAATCATACCATTCAATTAGTGATGAAGATAGTCATGCTCAACAAGTTGCTTTGAGCATTGATAAGGAATTATGGGTATGGGAGGAGTATATCCCAATCCTCCAACAGATGAATGATACTAAAGAAGAACTGCTTAAAGCTATGGTAATTGAAGAAGGGTAACAAGAATTAATTCATGTTTGGGTAAGAGCAACAAAATTTTGGGTAAAGATTTTGAATAATGTAAAATTAAATAAATAATGCCATGAATCAAGCAAAGAAAGAAATGAATGACATCTGCAAAGAAATAGAGGACCTAGGGTGCACATTCTTGGATAGCCCTATGTTGGTAAGAGAACCCAAGAAAATTCTTGAAGAATTATAGAATTTGATGTAGGGACAGGTCACTCAGGCAAGTATAGATAACATTTTCAGCAAAAAAGTAAAACTCCAATCTCTTCAAGAGGAGTTGGAATCTTTCACCAAGGTACAACAACAAATGGAGAAGACCACCTTTGATCAAAAGATCAAAATTCAATTCCATCAGGGGCTGACCATGGATAAAATGAACAAAGTGGTGTCGACGTGGACTGAGAACTTCGCTAAATAATTGGAGACAAGGTGGAAGTTGTTGCTCTTGCTTAACAAAATATTTTGAAAATATTTTAATGCTACTGAGGATGACATGTTTTTTCAAGATCAATGCCCAAGTTATGGATGTCAAAGATATGCATGATGGTTGATGAATGATTGAAGCATATAACATGCACTGAAGTTAAAGGGCATGGGAATGATAGAATCAACAGTTGATTCCAGTTTCATTTTAGTTTATTTAAGTTACTTTTTCCATTTCCCTAAGTTTTAGCAAAAGACTCAACTACAACTAGGGCACCCAATTCAATTTTATTTTGAATTTCCAGTTTTATTTTAGTTAAAGACTTAAAGTGCTAGAGTTGATCCTAATCACTTTTTAATTAGATCCACAATTATGGAACCTTATTTTCTATTTATGTTAATTTCTAGACCATTCTAAAGATTTGAATTCTAGTGTAATTTCTATAACTACAAACAATACAATCTCGATGTGGAGTTTTTGCCTACTAACTTTGGTGCAAAGTTTTAATTTATTTATCTAAGGATTATGCATGTGTTGCATGCATTTGGATTTAGCACCATGGTGATGGTATGATCATTCTATTTTAATCACAATTGCTAAATTAATAAGATATGAGTTTAATTTGTGGAATTAAGTAGGATTTTTTCCTAGATCTGTGAGTGATTGATGACATTTTGGTTGAATGAAATTCAAAAATATTATGTGTTTTGTGTTTTCTTTGAAGATTGTACTCCATTAATAGTAAATGTGTGAATGTGATTCCTTTTAATGGTTGTTTCATAAGGTCTTGTGTAAACATGCAAACATGATTGATTGGATGCTTTATGCTATTTTTTGATTATAATAGATTTACATTATTCCTCATTACCCTACTTTTTTTTTATAAATGGTTTATACATCAAATTGAAAGAGCAATAAACTAATTTCCAATCTACTATATTTTGAGATACAATTTATTGTTTTGAATTATTAAGATTATCTTTCATGATTGCATATAATTTTCCTGTTATCTAGATTCCATATCCCCTTGTGAAACTACATTGATCTTACAACTATGCTACCCAAGTAGTCGTGACCTGACATAAAGGAACATTGGAGTAGTTCTCACTAATTTTCAAGAGGCAATAAACTCTTATTACCTAGCACGTTGTATGTGACCAAAATCACCCTCAACAAGACCTATAATCATAAATAGACCCATAATTTCAATAAAGATGAGGTGATTGTAGATAACTAGGAGCCTTGTCCTCACCACCTTGTGCTAAAGGTTTATTGTGCTATAACAAGGTTTGTGCAAGGGAGCTAATGGATTATAGATTGTCCACCTCAACACTCTCCTTCACAACATAAATGATCACATGTGATATGCTAAATGTTTGGTCTAGCAAAGGGTCTCTGTACTTGGTCTTAGGCATGATGTGGCCCCTCTCTTTCTTGTGTAGATCCCTTGTCTCTACCTTGGAAGTCACACATGTTAGAGTAATTTGAGATCTCATTGAGTACAAACTCGCAATAGAGTTTCTTCAAAAAATATTGTGGCACCTCATTGTTGTTATATAGAGGATGGTAAAAATTTGTCCACCACCACCCCCAAATCTTTTCACTTATTCCTTGGTGTTGGCACCAATAGATAGGGAACCTCTTACAACTAGCATGTAGGGGTGCATTAGTCACAAATCAATGAATAATACATAGAAATCATATTTCATTTTTTTTATTTCACCTATTGGTATGAAAAATTTGAGGAACAAAATTGTTGTGCTTCCTCCCTCTTATTGGACCACAAGTTAATTTGGTCACTCACATAATCTATATATAAGAAATGATAGATTTCGATGAAGTGGAAAGGATTGTTTGATGAGAACTAGTTGCATTTGGATTTTTCAACCAATTGATCAATTCTTGGAGTTCCCTTTTATTGTTTTCAATTTGACCTATTAGGTTTTCTTGCATTTGAGGAGGATGTTGAGGAATTGATGGGGAGTTTATTGAGGGTTTTTTGTTATCCATGCTCTTCACTAGGGTTTCATTAGTTGTTAAACTAGAGCTCATTTTGAAGGATTTTCAATTCTCAAAAATTAAAAAAATATTAAATCAAAACAATGGAAAAAATTCCATTCATTTTCTACACTTAAAAACAAGAAAAGCCTACCTCCTTAACCTTATAGATGTCATGGTTGCATTTTGATGGCAACTTGATCAACTCCAAAATGTGTACGTGCTTTTTCTCACTCGCATTTACTTGTTGTAGAGAGACGGTTGGGTTCAATGAACTTGGCCTTCTTGCTTTTATTTATTTATTTATTAAAAACATAATGTGAGCATGTTATAACACACATTATTTCCTAGATGGACCAAAAAGTGGTTGTGGCCATTTTTTGGTTCTACATCTTTTAGCACACATCTTGTTAAGAAGCACACACTATTTGATGCATCCACACTTTTATATGTCACAAGTAATATGGCCATTCTTAACAATAAGAAAATGTTAATATCATTGACCACATTAATTGTTTATAATGTGTTTGCATAACCCCAATGTACAAAATCACATGATGTTGATGATAATCATTTGGATATAGTGGTTCTATTATGTGTTCGGTAATGCATAATTTTGGTATTTTGTGATGGATGTTTGCTTAATTAATTGAGCACTCGATATTGTAAAAAATATAGTTTATCGTCAGGGTACTTGACCACCAAAGTTTTCATTATGTGTGCTTATAAAATATGATAATATTTTGGTTGTGCAATGAGACAACAACCCAAGGGTTGTCCCTATTTTGCTAGTTATAAGTGGCAATTGTTCATAAATCCCTACCAAAAGGACATGGGTGCCAATCATACATAATACACAACTTGGGCTAATGTTGGAAGGGACCACAATAGATATTGCATATGTAGAAAGGTTTGGTTTGACATTCATTGCTATGTTTTGAGTTAAATCTCACAAAACATTAAGAACATCACCAATATTCTCATTTGAATAATAATTTGAGATAAAAAATATAAAGTATGTTGACAACAAGGATAATGCAAGCATTGATTGTGGTCTTTGACTCTAAGTTTCTCCTTAAAGGAAACATTAAATACATGTTTGGCTTCTATGTCATTAGTTGTGATAAATTGACAATGGTTAAAGTAATGTTGCAATTCTTATACTTTCAACAATTTATTCTTTCAATTGTGTCTATTTAATCATAATTGTGTAAAGATATTATCAATATGATGCCATGCTTGCACAACTAATTATTTAATATGACTTCTTAATATGATCTATAGGGTAATGTATTTTTATGTTGTTATAATAAATGTTTTGTTTGTTATTTGGATATCTTAACTTTTATACATTTAATGTTTGTATCATATGTAACACATTGCAATTGCATTAATGTAAATTATGATAATAAGCAACCATTAATATTCAAATACATTTAATAATATACATATTTGATCTCCAACCAATGAGAACCAACAATTTTTTCAGTTTTTAAAAATTGATAAACATAAATAATATACATATTTGCTCATCCAAACTCAAAAAAAACACACACAAAGAACTAGTAAAAATACTATAAAAGGACCATTTAACCTATGCGTAACTCTTTTTGGTATTGCCGTCTCCGCCGCTGGTTGATCTCCCTCCGTGCATCCAGGATATTCCCCCGTAGCCGAATAACAAGGGTAAGAGCGGCTTTACGTCCACATGATTGAGTGACCAATGAGAGGCCCGCCACAAATTTACGCGGGCTGGAAAACATGAAGGCTTACTTTTTAAAAAAATAATAACGCGGGGGCGGCCATGGCCGGTCAACGAGAATTCTCTCGCAGGCGTTAGATTTATAAAAATAAATCCAAGAAGTCCAACAAATTCATAGTCAAATCACACCAAATGCGGTGGCAAATTAAAAATTAAATTAAATCACCATTAAATAGAGATTTTCAATCCGTCTGTCTCACTCTCCAGAATCCTCGAATTAGATTTTCATGGCTGTCGTGCTTCGAAATCCCACCAGACGATACCAAATTTGTAGTCTCTAAAAAATCCACCAGAGAATCCCATTTATATTCTTACGCCCTGTATGCCTCAGAATTACCATTTTCACGCGTTAGGGTTTTGAGCTTCTGTTGAGAATAATGAACGCTCAAAAGAATTATGTATAGAATCCTTTAATGTAAAAAATGGCAGGGTTTTGGGTTCCGTTGAACTTGAATTAGAACCTTGTATTTCCAGTATAGAATTTAGTGGCGTCGTAGAATCTTTTGATGGTAGAGATTTTAGCTTCTGTTGCTTTTCTGCACAAAATAATTTGGATTACAGGCACTGTAGTTTATGAAATGAGTTGGGGTTTTGACGTTGAATTTTAATTCTCTTAACATTTTTTTTATTATTTTCAATTACGGAGCCTATGTTTCTGAAGATAATATTAGGGTCTGAGCTTTGTTCAATTTGAAATCTTTTTGCTGTGGGAAGATAATGTTAGGTTTTTGAGCCTCTGATCATTTTAGAGACCGTGTGAAAAGATTTTGAAGTTTCTTACCTTTTTTCTATTTGTGTAAGGTAATGTTAGGGTTTTGATCTTCTTTGGAATCCTAAATATATTGAAAAATGGAGGGTTCAAGTAGTGGTGGTAGTGGGCCTCCGCCTTTTCTGACGAAAACATTTGATATGGTAGATGATGTGTCGACGAATTCTATTGTGTCGTGGAGTCCTGGGAATAATAGTTTTGTTGTATGGAATCCGGCTGAATTTTCTAGGGTTCTTCTTCCCACTTACTTTAAGCACAACAATTTTTCCAGCTTCATCAGGCAGCTCAATACATATGTGAGTGCAATTTCTTTCACAGTTAATTTCTGGTTGTACCAATTTTTCAGGATAAGATAAGCTGCAATAAGTTTGTATGTCTTTTAAGCCAAATTCACAACGTTTTTGGTTTCATATAATAGTTTACTGTATACTTAGAAAAAGAGTGGAGTAATTCACTTTTTGTGGCTTTCAAGTTTTGAATAAAAGAGGATAAGCTAAGATTAGTTTCAAGGTCCTGTAGGCTTGCAGTGTTATTTTATTTTCTTCAGCGGTATACCCTGTCAAAGTCCACGTTTGCAGGGAAAAAACGTCCTTTGATTGAGTTATTTGTTTTCAGTTTATTAACTTGAGTCTCAATATTGAAAAATAGTGTACTACTAAATAGATGCATGCCTGCAATTTTTGTAAGGGTTAACTTTTTGCTTTTTAATATGGATGATTTGCAGTGTTTTTAAAGTTGTGCAATTGTTTAACATGTCAAAATTCAAGTTTAGTAATGTGAGTAACAGAAGATAATAACAAGAGGCTTTTAATGCCCTTTATGGCAATTTGTAATCTTCTTTTATTTTGGGCAATGATATACTCTGTCAAAATTCCTGTTTGGAAGAAATTTTTTTGCATCTATTCCCTTCATTGGTTTCAAATTATGAACGCAAGTAATTGGACCTGCTCTTAATGTTGTAAAATGGTTGAGTACTGAATACATGCACAATTGGAATGATTTTAACAGTTTTTTTTTGGTATATTGTTTTTACTTTGAAATAATTTGCAGTGTTTTATTTTTGTACAATTGTTTACCCTGTCAAAATTCATGTTATGCAGTTTTTGACTAACTGAAGATAAGATAAGATGACTTTCAAGTCCTTTAGGCCAATTTGTAGTGTTTTTAAAATACTGGGCAATGACTGCATAACAAGCGGTATTCCAAATCTATCTACCCTTTTTCCAATTATTTTCTCAACCCCTTTATTACAGAAGTCCAATAGATTCTTGATTGCCAATTTCCGTTGGTGTTTTTTGTTTTCATTAATAAATGTGAGTGACGTGTGGTGATGGGAGTACAAGTAATTGTGCTTTGGTTTCAATTTGTCACATACGTATTGATCAGAAATTTGTTTCGGGGATATTTTGTGGTTTCATTTTATAAATACAAATTATTTGTAGCACTCTTAGTTATTTAAGCTATGCCACAGACAACAGTGGTAAAACCTTGATATCAAATTGGACTATTGAAGCTATGCCACAGACAGCAGGTGAAGATTTTAAATTTGATGGTATCTGATTTATTTTCTTGCATTGCAACTCTTAGTCTATAGGTGTATCTTATGTTTCTGTTACTGATTCTTTTTCGATGCTTGGAAAATGTTGTAATGAAACAAAGTTATATCAAAATTATCTGCTTTTCTCCTTTTTGAGGAGTCTTCAGGACTGGGAAAGTTGGTCCTCTGACTATGTGTAATCCCTGGTTCATCAGGAGTGCTTTCCTCCACGAAACTGTGTATTCACTAAGGGAGAATTTCTCTGCTGCCAAGTTTTAAAATCAATTCTTCTTAAAACATGAGTTGTTGCTTGAGCCCTGAGCCCTAACAGATCAATTTGAAAATTATTTTTTTCTGTAATGGTATGGTCGTTCCAATTCCTAAATATGATTTTTTATAGCATTCTTATAGGCACGCAATAATTTACAGGCAGATTAGGGAAAATTTTCTTGCCATTTATGCAGTATTGGGATTAGGCTTTTACTGTTTGTTGGGGTGGGAAAATTGATCCCATGATTTCCCTGGTTCATTAGGATTGCTTTCCTCCTGCAACCTGTATGTATCCACTGCTTGAGAATATTCATGATTCCGAGCTTTAAAAATCGAGTCTCCTAAAAACATGGGTTATTGTTTGAGCCCTGAGCCTCACCAGCTTATTTTTCTTTTAAATCACTCAATTGTTTCAACTTGGTTCTGATTTTCATTTGTGAATAATTAACACCATAGCAGCATAAATCGTTTGGGGAAAAAATCGGCAAACCAAAAAATCAGGATTTTTTGAAAAATCGTGAAAAAATCGGGAAAAAATCGGGAAAAAATCGGATTTTAAAAAAAATATAAAAAAATGTAGAAACATATAATATACTATATTTTAGAAAATATTATTTAATAATTTATTTTATTACATAATTTAAGTTCATTTTAAACATGAAAATTAATAATATAACTTGTGCTTTCTAAAAAACTTAATTTATTTAATATTTACATATATTATTTAATAAATTTATTTAATTATATCATATACTATATTTCATAAAATATTATTTAATAAATTTATTTAATTATATAATTTAAGTTCATTTTAAATTTTCAAATAAACTATAATAGAACACTGCGGTGACTAAAATATTATTTAATAAATTTATTTAATTATATAATTTTAATTGCATATGGTACACAGCCCGAAAATTTCAATACGCAGGTAGGGCCAGGAATATAGAGAGGAAATTTGAGGAAATTTGAGTTGCCTATCTGGTCGCCTGAAGAATCGAAGATGATTGGCGGCAACAACAGTCTGGTCGCAGGTCGCAGGTCGCAGGTCGCGTGAGGATTTTCGGCGAGCAAAAAACGCACACCCTCCAGTCGCAGCACGAAAACATGTCGTCTTAGTTGCAGAGAATGAAGTTAATAAAATGGCGACGCACATTTATCCCAAAAACATGTTTTTTTAGGGTTTTTTGTGGCGCTTTTTAGGGTTACGTTTTTTTACGATTTTTTGCCGATTTTTTGACGATTTTATCTCGATTTTAATACGATTTCAACGCGATTTTCAACGATTTTTCGCAGGGTCAACGAAACCCAAAAAATCGGGATTTTTTGGGGGAAAAAATCGGGAGCAGTGCAGATTTTTTAAAAATCGCGATTTTTGCGATTTTTTGCAGATTTATGCTTCTATGATTAACACCATTCTTAGAGGTTTGCAATAATCTATTCTGTCAAAACTTTCATTAAAACAATTTTGTACCATAGTTGACATATTGGACTTCTTTTTTTTCTAATACATGAATATGATTGATTTACAGCATTTTGAAGCCTGTGCAAAATTGTATTCTGTCAAGCCACCTATATAAATAAAAATGTGCATCAACTCACTTCTTTGTGCTGAATTTATGAATACAAATAGTTTATGGTGTTTCTAAGTTTTTGTAATAAATTAATCTGCTGAAATTCCTTTTTCTTAGTGTAAGGGGGTTTTATTGTTTGAATGCTTGCTGTTCTGTCTGGAAAATAATGCATTACATTACAAAGAATCTATCAAGTGGCTGATGCCCCTGAGCCTACTTGTAAAAAGTTACATGGGCATTTGTTTGAGCAACATTCTTTGGTTTTTTGAGGGCCACTGCAAACAGCAGCAGCATCAAATTTGTGTGAAAGGGTGCAGCTTCTTTGCTATTAAATAGAGGAATAATTTTTATGGATTGTTGACTTTTGGAGACTGAGGATACTTTGTCAGATTTAAAAAGAATAAAGGCCTGAATTATAAATAAAACATGGGTTCTATTTTAACTTTTAAAATTAAACACTAGCTTCTCATTGTTGATGATATTTTTTAACTGAATAGGGATTTCGTAAAATTGATCCTGAGCGGTGGGAATTTGCAAATGAAGATTTTTCGAGAGGTAATAGGCATTTGCTGAAAAACATTCACCGGCGCAAGCCAGTTCACAGCCACAGCCAACAGCAGCAGCATCTAGCAGAAAGTTCAGGTTTAGGGGCATATGCTGAGATCAAGAATCATGAATTGGAAGATGAAATTACAAATCTGAAACAAGAAAAACAAATGCTGGTGATGGAGTTAGTTAGGCTTGGGAATCAACAGCAGGGCACTGATGTTCGGCTGCAGTCATTAGAGGAGCGCCTGCAATGCATGGAAAAGCGACAAGAACGATTAATGGCATTCTTAGCTAAGGCTATGCAGAATCCTAGATTTATGGCACAACTTGTTGAGCAAAATGAGAAGAATTTAGATATTGCTACAACTAGCAAGAAAAGACGACTGCCCAAGCCTGATGACATTGTGCATATTGAGGAGTGTGATGAGGAGGATGGTCAAATAGTAAAATATAATCCTCATATGAGTGATATTACAAAGCCTGGCCTTATGCAAATTTACAACAAGGATTTGACTGCAGAGCTTGGGACATCATCAGACACGTTAATAAATTTCTTCCATGATGTTGCGAGTGATACTCTTTGTGAAGCAAAGGATTGTGGAAATCTCTCAAATCACTCACCAGAAGTAACTATTGCAGAGATTCACGAGAGTCCTGGTTTCCCTGATACTCCCATCTCTTTGGAGCTTTCAGATATCCATAGATCTGCCTTAGCAGAACCAAACTCCTCTTTTAGGTCACAAGAATTGCCTTGTTCTTCGAAGCTAAAAGATATGGTACCATTGACAGGGTCAGTAGGATGCACTGCTTCTGGTATTTCATGTAACTTAAGTTTGAATCCTCTCTCTTCTCCAATTGAATTTAGTACCACAGATGACATGGAAAAGGTCACTGGCAGCTTTGAGGATGGAAGTTTTGCACGGTGTAACACAGAAAACAGAGAGACAAATTCAGAAGCAATAATTATGGAGACAAGATTTCCAGGTCATGCATCAAAGGCCATGTTGGAGGAGAAGATGGCTAATGACAAAGGTCACAAGAATATCAGAGAGGGTACAGATACTGGCATGTGCAGTGGGTCTAACAAAAAGAGAATCAATGATTTGTTTTGGGAACGATTTCTTACTGAGATTCCAGAGGCAGAAGACACAGAAGGGGCTGATTCTGAGAGTCAGGAGAGTGTCAGCAAGGATGAAGATGACAGTCCATCTGAGAAAGGGAACTTGTGGAGAACACATAAGAATCTGGACCAGCTTACACTACAGATGGGGCAACTGACATCAGTGGTAAAACCTTGATATCAAATTGGATTATTGAAGCTATGCCACAGACAGCAGGTGAAGGTTTTAAATTTGATGGTATCTGATTTATTTTCTTGCATTGCAACTCTTAGTCTATAGGTGAATCTTATGTTTCTGTTACTGATTCTTTTTGAATGCTTGGAAATGTTGTAATGAAACAAAGTTATACCAAAATTATCTGCTTTTCTCCTTTTTAAGGAATTACTAATTCTTTCTAGATGCTTGGAAATTTTGTAATGAAATACGGTTATTATCAAAATTTTCAGCTTTTCTCCATTTAAAGTTTTCGCTGCATATTTAAGTGGATAGGCTGAGATGGAAGCATGAGTAAATAATTGTTAAGGTAATAGGCCTTTGACAAATGCCATTTATTGCACATGGTTCTATGTCATTTTGTTTGGAATATGAAAATTGTTTATCCAAGTTATGGCAAGACCTTGCCAAGAAAAAAACATTGATATAGGTATATTATATCCCCATGATAATATTAAAAATTGTGCTGTAGAAAGAACAGAGAAATAGTTTTTAATTAGTCTCTCAGTGAGGATCAACACTAAGAACTGGAATCGCTTGAAAATTCATTATTATCGTTGATTTTATGAGATCTCATTGACAGGCAGGATGAAATTGGTGTGTTGCTAAATAATGATGACATTATTTGTTCCAATTTTTCTTTGAGATCAGAGGACAACTTTGTGTGTGTAGCAACAAATTTATTGAACAACTCTAATAGTTATGTTCCATGGAGTCTAGGAATGAGGGAATGGGTTTTGGGGATAGGGGGGCCAAGGACCTTGATTTGGAGGAGATGGTAGTTGGTGGGTGTTTGGAGTAGATCCCCTAGTGGGGTCTACGGGCAGTGCCCCTTGCTCTTTCCCTGATGTGGAGCCCTACCACCAAGTCCAAATTATGGAACATGGACCTTCATGGCACATGAGATTTTCATAATTTTATCACTATGTTTTCTCTAACACCAAGTCCTCACTATTTTAGTTTCTATAGCCAAATCTTCACTCTTTAGAGAACTAATAGTGAAGATTATGAATTTGATTGATCTAAATGATGAGGACTATATAATTTTTATAGCTTTTTTCGAGTGTTTAGGGTTTGGTGGGGCCCATTAGACTATCAGGATTAGGGGTTAGTGGCTCAAATTTTTAAAAAAGTCCTTTTTTAAATTCCAGATGTGGGGGATGACTATAAGTTTCTGAGACATTCAAGGGATGTGGTTGAGTTTCCTGAGGGTGTTGGAGATGTCCTAGTGTCCCCTCAATGTCCTTGTTAGGGGGCACCCTAGAAATGTACCCTCTCTAAGGGAGATGTCCTGAAGACATCTCCTACCTAGTAGCAGAGGTGGTAGCACAATGGAGGAAATAGAGCATGCAAAAAACATGAAGAATATGCTGTACGTCATTCATTGATATTGTGTGAATGCGCAAATACTTATAGAGGTGATGGTGAGAAAGTATGTTATTGTGATCGGGCAGGGAGAAGTTGTTGACTTGATCTGCCAAAACACCTTGCTTTACAACCAGATTAGGCCAAACGATGTGACAAGGCTTGCTAGTTGGTAGGCTAGTTTACAGAAATGTATAATGAAGTGTATTCATACTATAGGTTATTGGCTAAGCCTTTCAGAATATGCTGATAAGTGTCATGTGTGTATGGTGCATTTCCCATATGGCTGGGTTGTGCCATATGTTAGATTTGTATGGTGCCAATTGGTTGGCACCATCATGTGGAGTAGACACAACCATTTGTTAGATGTGTATGGATCCGAATTGAATGTATTGGTGCAGGTGCATGTGTTGCCTATGCGTAGGTTGTGCACAATGCGTAAAGGTTGATGCAGGAGTTGGCAATGCTGTTGTTGAAGCTGAAATGCACTCTTGAAGTTGCGAAGTGTGATTGAAGAGTGTGTGTGTGATGGTCTTATGTTGAGTTGCATGGAGCTGTTGGAATTGGTGCTTGCATAAATTTGTGGAAAGCCATTGAAATCTTAGATATATTTAGTCTGTTATGAGGATTTTTGGGGTGTTAAGTTAATCTTAGGGATGGGTGGAGATCCAAAGGGACAGAGATAACAAAAAGCCTTGGTTAAGTTAGAGGAAGTATGATGATTCTGTTTTGTGAAATGAAATATGCTCTAAACCCTAGTTAATTTGATGAGGAAAGTATTATAATTTTTTTGATCTATGTGATCTTTGTTTATCAGAGTTCCAACATCTAAACAACACTTAGAAAGAAAACAAGAAAACGAGAGAACAAGAATTGAAGAATGAAACATCCACAAGTGACACTAGATGTACATTGGGAAAACTGTTCTAGGGGAAAATCCAGCGTCCAAGGCACTACACCCAATGTATTGATCAACAACAAATGCTACAATAAAATATTTCTGCCAGTGTCTCATACATTTATAGGGTATCTTGGTGTAGTGTTGTGTGTGCCAGGGAATATTGCAGCACGAGACAAACTTTTGTTTGAGCTGATGTGCAGGAGTGCTCATTGCATGGAATTGTGCACGGATCATTATTTCACATCCCTACACTGAAACTTGCTACTATAGCTGGACAAAACCTAGAGATGGAGAATATCTGAAAATCTTAAGCTCTCTCTATTTATTTCTTTTAAAGATGGAACTTTGAAAATTTCAAGAGATCTAGAATCTTTGAAAATTGAATTAGGAAAACACTAAGAGATCTGGAAAAATTATCCAAATAGAACTTTTATTGATTAAAAAATATGTTATAGATAATAAATTTAAAAACACAATTTCTTAAAAAGCGAACTTGAAGTTATGCTATAATAGATTTCAAGAGCACTAAAGATAGATAATAAATTTAAAAACACAATTTCTTAAAAACGAACTTGAAGTTATGCTATAATAGATTTCAAGAGCACTAAAGATGCTACTATTGTGCTTGGTGTACAATAAACAGAAAGACACATCTTCCCCAAGAAGGTCTACACTCAGGGTATGGGAGATTTCAAGAAAGTAAGGATGCTGCACTTGAAGAGGACTGTCTTTCACATCCTTTCTACATAAACACTTTTCAAATCTATATCTTACTCCAAGGTTTGTAAACCTATTGAACTTTTTTTCTTCTCCCACTTTCCCACTTGTCTTTTGCACGTGGGATAAATACCTTTGGCACTGAAATTTATTTTATTAGATATTTTCTCTGAAATCCTGATGTCTCTTACTCTGAGACTAACATATATCTTTTAATGCCGCCTAATTTGTATGCTAACTACTTATAAATTTTTTAATATAAAATTTGATTTTCTACATCACTTCATTCTTGACATTTTTTTCATAACTATCAACATCAAATAATCTTTCAATATCATTTAGGCAGCTCTTTGATGTAATTTGCACTAAAGCAATTGGAGTGCTGGTTGTTGATAAGTTTCAGTGGTAACTCATTAATTAGCTTGGGTACCTCTCAGGAAGGACACGGCTGCTTTGGACACTGGTTCTAATGTAGATGTGCTGTTGCCCTAATTTGGTGGCAGCAAATGAGGGATGTCTTACAATTCATTTGCAAACTCATCATTCATTCTCTGCAGTTCCTTTTATCTTGTTTAATCTCTGCACATACACCTTGGCACATACACCCTTTATTAAATTACAATGAAATTGAAACACAGCTCTCTCATAGCAAGCTGTTTGGCCATTTTGTTCACTAGAATCTACCTATTTGGATCAGGCTGCAATTCTCTAATCACTATTAATTGCTATTAATTACCAATTTTGTAGAGCCCATCAAGGTGCATATTGATCTCATCAATGCATTGAACCATTGTGCTCATATGACTACATTAGTCCCTACCAAAGCTACAACTGTAAAACTAGAAAATAACAATGTTTTCTCTGAGTTTCAGGATGGGGGGACATGGGGATGCAGGGATGCGGTTTGGGGACAGTAAAATTTTTCCTAAATTTTGGGAACAGCAGGGGGATGGCTATTGAATTAACTTAAACAAATTAAAAGCAACCACAATTTTAGAAGGTAAATGCAATGCATTGAATTTATAACGACAATCCTCACCTTTTTAGCTTTGTAGGTTTCTTTAAAGTATTTAAAAATTTTTCCTTAAAAAAATTGTCTTCTTTATTTGTTTGCATTAAATACAACAGGCTGTTCAGTCTTGGAAAAAGGGGATGCCCATCCACATGGAGCACTGGAAAATAATCATAGCTGTCCAGTTGCCATTTCTGTTCCCTAAGATTACTTTATAATCTATCTTGATACCGCCAGTCACCACCCTTGAGCAATTCAATAATGTTTCATTTAGCCCTATGGATGGATCTTAGTTGAAATTTATCAAGTTTTCAGTGGGGTGGAAATCAATAAGTGCCACCACAATTCTTCCCTGTAGAAAATGAATAACCAAAAACTATTTGGCTTGCAGCCTTATCTCAGCCTATTGGATGCTTCATGACTCTGTCTGCTGTTGATATGATGTTGCTTTCTTTGTTTTACAAACTTCTTTTAGGACAAACTTTTCTGTAGTTTTTGCAAGCCAAAGAGTCACAATGTTTCTGATATGTGTCAAGGCTGTTATAGATGGTATCAAACTTCTAAAAAACCCAGAGTTGCTGCTTCTTGATGTGAAAGTATGGCCTGATCAGACATTGTAATTGTTCTTTCATCTCCTTATTTGGAACAAAATTAAAAAAAATCATAAAAGTGTTAGAACTCTTATTTGTTTTGGTTAAATTATCATTTTTCCCCTAAAGAATGACAACTCCCCACGACTGGCTTAATTCTGATTGCTTCTTTAATTGACTTTGTAGGGACAGTTGTATTTTCTCCCTATCAGATATAAAGTCTATTGCATTTTGTGTTTCCCTAACGTCATTGGTCTTTCAAGTCTATCTCAAAGTCCACAATGGCCTGATCAGACATTGTAATTGTTCTTTCATCTCCTTATTTGGAGCAAAATTAAAAAAAATCATAAAAGTGTTAGAACTCTTATTTGTTTTGGTTAAATTATCATTTTTCCCCCAAAGAATGACAACTCCCCACAACTGGCTTAATTCTGAGTGCTTCTTTAATTGACTTTGTAGGGACAGTTTCATTTTCTCCCTATCAGATATAAAGTCTATTGCATTTTATGTTTCCCTAACGTCATTGGTTTTTCAAGTCTATCTCAAAGTCCACGGTGGCCTGATCAGACATTGTAATTGTTCTTTCATCTCCTTATTTGGAACAAAATTAAAAAAAATCATAGAAGTGTTGGAACTCTTATTTGTTTTGGTTAAATTATCATTTTTCCCCCAAAGAATGACAACTCCCCATGACTGGCTTAATTCTGATTGCTTCTTTAGTTGGCTTTGTAGGGACAGTTGCATTTTCTCCCTATCAGATATAAATTCTATTGCATTTTGTGTTTCCCTAACGTCATTGGTCTTTCAAGTCTATCTCAAAGTCCAACTCCATGATGGATCATAGATTGGACAGTTTTATTCAATCTGTATTGAGTCACACTCGATGGACATGCCTTTCATTTGTTTACAGCCGTGGCTTCCCGTTATTCTGAGGGGAAATTAACTGTGAACACTTAATTTATCCAAAACAATGCAAATTAGGACAAGTATGTTCTGTTGTATTTTGTCAGTTTTGGACTTCCCAAGTAAGGAGTGTACTGAAGTTGGAACAATGTCTGTTGTCTTTTACTCAGAATATTAGAGACATCTTTGGATTTGGAGATTGCTATGCTGAGCACAAGATTTCTGTGTTATTGTGCAGACATAAAGAGGTGCCAACTCATAACTTGATAATAACTAATTGCCATTTTATGCTAAAAGTTTGCCTTTTAGTTTTAGAGGAAATAGATTAAACATTATGTGTTGTTTTCTGGTAAAGGCCTCATTACCTTCCAAATTGATTTTGTGCTGTGAATTTCCATATGAGCAGCCATGGATTGCTGTGCCTCTTTTTCTGGACGGAGGAATTTAAACTGTAAATTCATGCAGTGAAGTTTTCATTCAGGTCTATGTATTTCTTTTCCTGCAAGGCACTTGATGACTGACTGATGACGAGCCTATGCATGGCAGTTAATTGGAATTTCCTCTCTATGAAGAAGGTCGAGGAGCAAACTGGACTTCATAGGGATCTCAGCTGCGGTGACTAATTTCCAAAATGTCCACATTCTCTGGAGTTTCCTGGGACAAGACTTTTGGAGCCATCTTTGACTTCCCAGCAGTCAAAAAAGCAGTGCTAAATTTGTAAACATACTTTAATATCTGAGAAGGCAGGTGCTGCATGCTCTATTGCTCTGAATGTTTTGTATGTAAAGTATGCTCTAGTTACCTAAGATTGCTTTTCTTTGTTCCAAGTTAGTCTCAAAGATCACTTTGGAATTGGCAAACATAATTTACTAGTTTTAAGATCACTTCGGAATTGGCAAAACATAATTTACTAGTTTTAAAGATCACGTTGGAATTGGCAAATTTAGTATAATAATACTAGCAATTTTCTGTTTACTGATTTCTAGAACTACATTTGGATGGATTGGATGGGATAGAATGTTGTGTGCTTTTCTTAGCATTTTAAGAAGCAAATGCTATATTTTCTCCAGCACGGTGTTCATGCTTGCTTCTGGGTAAAAGTTGTTTAGTGTTTTCTGCCTTTGCAGGTGACTGAAGTTTATTACTTGTTTCCTTTACCTTTTATAATAGTTTTATATGCTTTCCAAGTGATGTAGCATATAGAGGATGCACTACCATATAAATTGGTATAATTTATGTATATGTTTTCAAAATTAATTTTAATTTTGAATCTAGATCTCATACTTAGCCCATCCCACTTGTCCCGCAGACATCTTGGGTTAGTGCAATGATTTCTATTATGATAGAATATCTAGATACCACACAATAATCTTCAGAGCGCTTATACCACATTGCTACACAAGAATGTTGCCAAAAGTTCATGCAAAACCGTTGGCAACTCCACAAAACTATGTGTTGCTTTCATTTATATAATACCCAATTGCAACTTTACTGATTTTATCGATCAAACGTATGTCTTTCTCAACTTGGAATATTCCAACCCTTTGTATGCTTCTCAATGAAACAACTCCCATCTGTCGTCTGTGAATATAGGTTTTATTACTGGCTTTGTTAGTTGAGTGCTAACCACATGATGTTATCAGATTGATCCTATGACAAAATGGAATTATCTGGAACACTGATATAAACTTAAAATCAATATTCTGAGTCTGGAACAATAATCTGGTAACTGCTAGTTGTAGAATTTGTAGTTACCCAGGCTTAAGGTTGAAATTAGTTCGTTATGCAGCCCTAGATAATAATAAATTTATCTTTTGACCCTTTCTGTATACATTCAAGTTTGACAATTGCATGGACTCTAATCTACTTTTTAAGGTTGACTTAAAAAAAATGAAACATGATTTTTGTATTAGTATTCTACAAATGTTAACAGAGATGCCATAAATGCTTGGTAGCACAAATGATTTATTTCAGGTCCATATAGCTAATTAAAATTACCTCATAAAAATGCGATCCATAGGTCCAGCCAACATTATTGCATATATACTGTAGATGTAATCGAATCCTTGACAAGTCTAAAATGATAAAGCTAATTGTCAGAATGCAAGCAGACAAATCTATAAAACTTAGGAATAGTATTTGATGTTTTCCTGTCACTGCTGGTTGTTACAGGCTTTTTGGGCTTTATTCTGCATTATTATCCATTGTGGGGGCCTGTGATATCGTCAGTCTCAAAGCTTATTGGACCACTTCTTGTTTTTCTTCCTAATCTTTGAATCACTTTTTTGCCTATGTTGCATGTCTCTCCTTATTACATTCTATGAGTTTGCCATCCCGTTTTTTCATCCCCAGAAACATATGCTAGTGGATGCTATTGAAATAATACTATGTTACTGATATGCTCAGATTGGCTCACTGGTTCGGTTTGGTTTGGCCTGGATACAGGTCTGAATTGGGTCTGCCTTGGGGGCCATTTAAGGTCTTGCCCCAAACCTGTGGGTCCAATCGGGATGAACCTAGGCGGTGAAATTTGGTGGGTTTTTATTTTTATTTTTGACTTAAAACATGGATTCTAATACATCTTAAAGACACTCATTTCTCATTTTATGAATGCAAAACGAGAACTTTATTCTTGCTTGCCATTGTACCAAAAACATGGATTCTAATACATCTTAAAGAAAAACTCATTTCTCATATTATGAATGCAAAACAAGAACTTTATTCTTGCTTGCCATTGTACCAATAGAGTTGAAGATTGATCAGTGAATGTTCCAAATTGTTTGGTTTGCTGTGCCTATGCATTTGTAGAGTTCATTTGTTGCCAAAGAGATTGTGAAAGATTTCTACAAAATGGCTAGGTTTTTAAAGTGCTTGGTTTTTCTTTTATACAAATGAACTCTCTAATTTTGTCTTGAAGTTTTTGTTTTGTTTTTATTTTTCTATGAATTTAGAACGCATACTTAATTTTCAAAAATGAATTAAAGTGTATGTATATACACAATTAATATTACTTTTGAGTTATCGGTTTAGGTTTGAGTTCGAGGGTTCGGTTTGCAGGTTCGAGGTAGTTCGTGGGTTCAAGCAATTTTTTTTTTGGGGTTGGGTTCTGTTGTGACCTATTTCACACATCGCCCCATTGCAAATGAGGACTCCCAGTAGTTTGCTTCTTAGGGTTTTGCCGTTGTGTGACAATTTCATAAGTCCTTTGCTTTGAGAGTTTAGAGTTAGAGTTTAGAGGAGTCATCTAAGCCAAGTGGAGAATTCAAGCCCAAAACAGTGCATAGACATCGTCAAAGTGCTCAGAAGGTCCAAAGGATGAAGAACACCATTGCTTTGAGTCAATTCTAACACTTCCTATTTTTTAGGGATTCTGCTTTTTTGTTTTTTCTATTTTTGGCACTTTTGGACCAATTCAGGATTTACTATTTTTAAAAACTTTGCTTTTTGTTTTGTTTTTTCTATTTTTAGTAATTTCTATTTTTAGAAAGTGCCAAGGTCCCATAGGTCATGGTATTAACGTTTCCATCTTCAAAATCAAAGTTTTGCACCTCCAAGAGTAAAAAGCAAGAAAAAATCATAAAAAGCAAGAGAAAATCACATGGCGAGGGTTTTACTCCAGAAGATCCAGATAATAGCATGAAATTCATGGCATAAGCATCTTCAAGTTTGCCCAAGGAAGAAAAGGCATGGGATTAATGAAGTTCGTCCAAGGAAAAACAATGTCTAAAGAAGCTTTAAGTCCGCCATGGAATTGTCAAAGGCTGAGTAAAGTCCGCCCAAGCCCAAAACATTCAATGACCATCATGAAGTCTGCCCATGGACTTGGCAAGACCATCATGAAGTCCACCCATGCACTTGGCAAGACAAAGATGAAGTCCGCCCACCTCTAGGAAGCATGGCAAAGCATAAGCCAAGTTCGCCCTTGGCTAGGAAGGAAAAGTGTCGAGCACATCATGAAGTCTGCCCCACCTTGAGAAGCATGTCCCAGATGCCAAGAAGTCTGCCCCACCTTGAATGACAATGTCCAAGCACATGTAAAGTCCTCCCAGCCTAACATGAAGATGGCACAAGACAAGCAAAGTCTGCCTAGCCAAAAGGAGGAAAGAAAAAAACTCAAAATTTGACTAAGTATGGATACCTTGGCTAAGTATTGATGCCTTAGGAAAGAAAACTCATAAAAACGACTAAGTATTGATACCTTGGGAAGAAAATTTCATGAAATTGGCTAAGTATTGGCAAAATTTGGCTAAGTGTCAAAGGGAATAGAAGATGGCAAGGCCAAGGTAAAGTCCGCCCCACTTGAAGATAAGATGGTAGAGCAAGCTCCAAGTCTGCCATGAAGATGGCAAACACCAAATGAAGTTCGCCCAAGCTGGGAAAATGTCTAAGACATGATAAAGTTTGACTTGGCAGGAAAAATCCATGGATAAATTAAAATTTCGCTATGATTAAAAGGTTGGAAAAATGAAAAGGTTGGAAAATTGAATTTAACACTTAATATTTAATATTTTCCAACACTTAGAATTCTTTTTGAAATATTCAACACTTAGCCAAAATCTTCAAACTTAGAAGAAAAATCTAAAAGATTTCACAAGGATGGCACCAGGTAAGGAATTAGAAACTTTCTCTTAAAGATTTTTAATGAGGATTGAGTTGCCATTTTGGAGAAAATAAAACAAGTCCGGGTTCGATGAATCTAAGAAAAAAACATGAATTTGCTAAAATAATCGAACCTTTCAACTTTATAAAGAGTTCAGCGTGTCATTTTCAAATCATTCTTCTCCAAGTTCAATGGTAAAGAGATTTTAACTCTCTCAAAGATTGTGAGATAATTTCTTTGAAGGAAGATTTTTGGAGAGAGTAAATTTTTGAAAGAAAATTCTTGGAGATTAAGTGATTTTTCGAAGTAGAGGACAAAGAATGAAGTAAAATTCTGAGTTGGAGGACTGAATAGCATGCTTTTTCAGAGATAAAGACATAATTTTTGAAATTCAAAGCAGAGTTTAAGTGAAAAATATTTAAATTCGAAAGTTAAAATCTGAAGTATTTACTCATTCTGGCAAAATTTGCTAAGTACTTAGTTGAATTCTCCCAATTTCAGTCTGCTTTTTCACATAATTTAACTTTTCTACAGGTTGGAGTAAAAGTCTCGAGAGAAAGGTCCAAAAAAATCAAAGATTAAAATTTTAATTTTTTTTCATGTTTCTTGCAGGTTGATGACCACCAGAGGGGAACCTTTGAGAAAGGCCTAGATGAAGTTCGCAAGCAAAGGACTGTAGCTAGAATCTAAAATTAACTCAAAATGGAAAAACATCATAGACACTAACTTTGGACACGTAGATTTCAAAGAATTCAAGAAAAGAATGTATGGACATGATGGATTCCTGCTGACACCAATTGCTCGCCGAATGATGAGGAATGGCATTGTCTAGGCAGCCAGATTTCCACCAGCTGTAGAATGTGTTGAATTAATGGTTGAGTGTGCCATTCACTACAATGTGCAAGAGAGGTAGATCATTGTGCCGGACGGGAGAATATTGGCTCATCTTAGAGAGTTGGCAATCCAAGAAGCATTTGGCATACCGAGCTATAACTAGACTTCATACAAAACCAAGGAAGATGCTAGAAAACTCTATGAAGACTAGTTCGAGCTTTGTGCAACAAATATTAATAAGTCATGGTTAGAGAAACCAAGGCCTTCCATCAAGAAGATGCCAAAGAAGCTGCTTCACACAGACTTCAAGGAGTATGGAGACATTATTTTACTATTAAATAGAATAATGGGCAATCCTCAAGGTGTGCCATTCGAGACATGGATGTACTACTTCATTGACGAAATCACCTCAGGCATGTTCAACTGGTCTCGGATAATCAGTGACAATCTCCATGAGTAGCTAGTAAATTTGGAAAGGACAAAGTCTTTCTATATGAGTTCTTATATTGTCTATCTATTGGCAAGGACTTATAGATATGCATGATTGATTTTCCAAGGTGTAGTGGGCAATGGAGAAAATGAATTCAAATCTTATGATTGTTACCTGCAATTATAGCTCTGCGAAAAGTCACACTTCAGGAGAGCGCGCGATGCCTTCTTGATGTACATCACTAGAATTTTGCAAGGAGGAATGCATCAAAGGCTTACTCGTGAGGCCAAGAGCCTGATCAACAAGTACAAATCTTGGTTTATCTAGTTTTTGAGGTTTACCTACATAAGAGTTCAAGGATTCATCGGATGTCCTTACCGACTTCCGATCTATACCACCAACATAATGGTCTTGCTTGAGGTACTTAGGCAACTGGAAACATACCGAGGCCTCCAAAGAACAAAACAAAAGGCAGCCGTCACCTTTCCATTCTTCATTGGGAATATGCAAGAGTCTTGTCCATCAACACAGGTAGCTGAAAGTGCCAGGTTAGAAATGCAATGGTACCCTTTCACATCTTACCGGTCCAGAGCTGACTTTGATCCTCATCACCACATTGGGGCTGTGAATGGAAGGAAGTACAAACATAAGGTAGACCTAAAGGATTTTTGGGCAAATGTTGTAGATGAATATGACGTCAGGAAAAGACTGTGGTCCAGACTGTCGGTGAACCTGATCAAAACGATTGAGCTCTTCTATGTGCCTGATCAACTGGAGGATGGTGGAGAATATATTCAACCAGGCTTTAATGAGAATTGACCTCTTCCTCTTGTGAAATGGTTAGAACCAGAGCTAGCGGATTTGACCACCTTGATGAGGCCAATGGTCAAATATTCACAGTGGTGGGCAGATCAACAAGTCCAAGAGCTGCGACGAAGGAATGTGCCTCTAACTTACAATTTAATGGGTGAAGCGAAATCCTATTCTTCAAATGCAGGTGCATCCCAAGGTGATGAACCAATCAAGGGCACCCATTCGAGGAAAAGGAAGGAAATAGTTGACAACTCTACAAGAGCGAAAGGAAAGAAGATTGTAGATGAGGAACCTACTTAGAAGAAGCAAAGATCGAAGCCTCCTCATTCTGCCATGTCTGAGAATATGAATGACATATTGAATATTGATGAGTCATTGAACGAATTAAGAAGTCCTTTGCCAATTCATATTGAGCCAATCTCGCCAGCAGATGATGAACCCCCATCTCCCACAGGCACATAAATACTCAAGTCCGAGAATGAAATTGATGTTTAGGTTGGTGAATTTGAAGAGGGAATGATTTCCGCTCTTAAAGGAATCTAGGATAATCCATGTGTAGAGAATGCTCAGGAAGAAGGCGGCATTGAACAACCTACAATTCCTGATTGGCTAAAGGAAAGATTGAAAATAAAAGTACCAGTCGAGATTCAGGAGGAAGATGACACGGTAGATTTCTTGGCCAGGTTAGAAAATGTCACTGCAAAGAAGCCTACCAAGAAATTTTCTACAATCCAGAGGGATGAAGACGACTGCTGTTTAGTGTAGATTGCCGTGCCAACAGTAGATAAGTCACAAAAGGATATTGCTCCCCATGAGTATGCCATTGCCATTGTTGACTTGGGTCCAACGGCGAAAGGCCAAGAGGTTGAAGACTTGGACAACTCAGTCACTACCATCAAGGCAAGGTTGGAAAACGAAGTGGCAAAGAAAAGAGAGTATAAAAGGGAGATTGAACGCCTGAAGGAGTACATCTGAAACCTGACCAAACCTCTCAATCAGGGTGATGCAGTAGCTCCTCCACTTTTAAACTCTTCACAGGAAGCGGCCAAGGACTTTGAAGAAGATACAGTCACGACTAAAGAAACTAAGGAGTGGATGGTGAGTAAGAGTGAGGAAGTGACTACATTTATGGAGAGATTGACACTGTCTTATGGACTGGCTTCCTCATTGCTTTCCAGACTTGCTATCATGACAGAAGCTTGGGACAACCTCCAGGATGTTCAGGATAGAATCATTCCATGCTTTAGAGTGCTGAAGGGAATTCCAAAACAAGAGTTGATTGATGGGAAGATAATTGCAGCAGGCACCGCCTATGACTTCCACACTTGGTATTGGGCATTGACAACATGGAGTTAGGTCTTGGAAAGAGTGAAGTCTGATGGAGTCAAAGTTGAAGAGCAGATTAAAGAGGTTCAAAATAAGATTTTCCTCACAGTTGCGGATGTACTTGAGAAGGAGATCATCCGGGAGAATGACATGCAGTTGGAAAATCTAGAGCACAGAGCTCAGGAAATCTTGTCCACCATCACTGGACCAATCCTAAGGCAGAATTTGACTAAGGTGGCAAACGTCTTGCCTATTTGAGATGCCTTCCTGAAATAGGAATTGGAATGGGAAAATATTTTTGCCAGATGTGCTGAGGAGTTGGATGGGTTGGAATTCAAAGTGAACATGCTGCCACAGGTCACGATGGAGGAGTTCAACACAATAGTGTCCAGGTTCATTGAATATATAGCCACTCAGGAGGACAAGGATTCACCTCCAAGAAGATAGCTACACATGCCACTTGTTCCTTATTTATTTGTTGATTAAATGTTATTTTGGGAAACCCTAGTTAGGGTTGAGTTGTTTTAATTTTTACTGTCGATCTTAAATCGATCTCAGCCATTCATTTATTTTCAAAAGCTCTATATAAACTCTCATCCTCTCATTTTCAAGGGGTGAAGAGAGTGTTATGAAATTGTTGCGTATAGCTACTTTGGATAATAAAAGTTCTTATGCATGATTTGCTTTGAATCCTTCTTATTGTCAAGTGGTTGCATGGTTGCATATCTCCTTCAACAATAGAATAAACTTAGTATGGAACATAGAATTGATTTAAAAGTAGAATTTGATTTGAATGTATGTTTAGATGGATAAAAGATTTGATAGTAAGGATTGGTGAAACTTTGCTCATACTTTCTTCGAATGAATGATTTTTGTTCGATGCGTAAAGTTAGCTTGAGCTTATATATTGTGGATGCTTAACTTTTGAGATTATATGTGTCACTCTCTCCCACACATGGGTATTTGAGTTACACATCCTTTTTTTGGCTTGTTGTGCCACCTCTCATAACGACTATTCTATTTTTACCTAGGTAGGTTTTGTGGTAGTTGGGTTTCTCACCCTCTTTTGGCTTTATGTGCCACCTCCTTTTTGTATTCACCTAAGGAGGTTATGCCAAATGTTTTGTCATTTACCAAATAGGTAAAACTTCCCACCTTTTATTGGTAGTAGGAGTTAATGCACCTCTTGGATGTATTTTCCCTTATTTTTCTATATATTGAGCACTCTCCTCTCATCTTCACTAGTTCGGGGCTAGTTCAGTGATTGTTTGGTGAGAGTATTCTACAAATTCTTTTGCCATGTCTCTATTCTCTCTCATTTTAGATTTATTTTCATTCTGCTATTTTGATCTGCGATCATCTGTTGAGTGAAGTTGCATGTGATCTATGACCGACATCAAATCCTGGCTCGGTTATCGCTTCTCATAGAATCTAACACGAATTGGATGGTATAATCCAAAAATTAATAAATCAAGATGACAATCAGATGCTCATGGGTCCCTTCACCATGGAGGAAGTGAAGAAGGCGGTTTTTGAACTGCATTCGGATAAGTCTCTGGGCCCTAATGGCTTCCAAACAATGTTCTATCAGAATTGTTGGGACTTCATTGGAGAAAAAGTATATGAGGTGGTGGAAGATTATAGAAAAAAGATTTTTTTTGTGAAAAACATGAATAATACTCTGATCACCTTAATCCCAAAGAAAGATGATGTTTCTTCTTTCAATGAATTTCGACCCATTTCACTATGCAACACCTTGTACAAGGTAATTTTGAAAGTAATGGAAAGCAGATTGAAATTGGTGCTAAAAAGTATCATATTGCCAAAACAAAGCGATTTCATACCTGTAAGGGACATTATGGAAAGAATAATAATTGCAAACAAAACCATTCACTCAATTGCATCATCAAAACAAAAAGCAACGATTTTGAAGCTTGAGAGAAGCAAGGCATACGATAGGGTCAACTAGATATTTTTAATAAAGATATTAGAGGCCTTTGGTTTTGAGAAGGACTTGTTGGATTGGATATATGGATGTATTTCAATAGTAAACTACTCAGTTCTAATCAATTCCCCAACTTGCAGTTTCTTTGAAAGCTCGGGAAGCTTAAGATAGGGGGACTCACTGTCCCCATTTTTTTGTTATAATGGTTGAGGCACTTAGCATATTGGTGAAAAAAGAGAAAAGAAAGTGGGTCATGGAGGGGAATCAAATTAGCAATAAACATGGAGCAACTACCTCATAAAAAATTCATGGATGACACAGTTTTGTATGGAGAAACAAATATCAATGAAGAAAAAAACATTAAAAAAGTTATAGATACCTAATCTGCAATATCAGGGCAATAAATAAATAATTTAGACAAATCTACTATCTTTTTTTATGAATACAAACAAACAAAATCAAGGAAGAATCTCATGGGTATTCAAATACAATGTTGGGACACTACCAAACAAATACGTCAGAGTCCCACTTTTTAAAGGAGCCATAAAAATAGAATTGTGGAAGAACACAATGTCCTTATGCAAAAATAAAGCGCAAGATTGGAAAGGGAAATGCCTGACTTTTCTAGGAAGAATAATGATGATCAAATATGTGTTGGCTGCCATCCCTATATATATGATGTCCTATATAAGGTTAACTTAAAAAGTGGATGAAAGTCTAAACAAAACAATGAAGAAGTTTTTGTGGGAAGGATCAAATGATGTTTGAAGGCTCCCACTCATAAGCTGGGACAAAGCAATGATAAATCAAATGGGGGTGTTTCAATCAAGGATATAGACACATAAAATTGTGCGTTGGGGGAAAAACTTGTTTGGTGGATGTACACATGCTCGGATGCACTATGGTGTAAGGTGTTGAGTAGAAAATATCTGGAAAATACCGATCCTAGTATAATTCTAACCATTTCTAACACAATGCAAAGGTCCCACATTTGGAAGTTCATTTGGGAGTGCAGAGACATAATTACCAATCACTTGACGTGGTAGGTCAACAATGACAAAACTGTGAAGTTTTGGTCGGAATTGTGGAATGGATATCAATCAATAGTTGAAATAGAAACTCTAAGGGAGTGCATGGTGCTGCTTAGGGAGTGGGGTGATAGTGTGGTTGCGGATTA
>VDFB02000003.1:635481399-635600673 GCA_007258455.2 Sequoia sempervirens
TATTTGAAATCCAGTTTTAAAAATGTCAATAGATTAGTCTGAAAGATGAGAGACAGTTGGGAGCTGGTGGTAGGGTGAGTGATGACAACATCAGGACATGTAACTGTTTTCTTTCAAGGAGACAATAAGATACAATCCCTCCCTTGATTTCTCACAAATTGGAATTTGCATGTAATGAATTTGTTTTCATGACCTACAAGCAGTTAGATTCAACTGGGAACAGAGGGGTATGATGGATGAGGTTACATGGGCTTTGCTGCCACAGGATTTAATTATCCTTATTTTGTCTAGATTTCCCATTCCAAGCAATGGAATACTGTAATGTCCTGTACTGGGACTACATTCCAATGACATAGAAAAATCATTCCAGTTTCTTCTACTCCTTCACTTATCGTAGAGCTCAAATATGTGACCTTTTGGAGCCGATCCATCACTATCTTCACGACTACACTATGGATGGTAGAAGGCCAAAAGTGTAACATTTATAGAGTTCCTTTGGATTTCTTCCCAACTGCTGTGAACGTTATAGCTGCATGTAAAAGCATAGTTTTGTGTTGTAAACACAATGGACTAAAAGAACCCCCATCCATGTATGTGTGCAATCCTATTACAAGAACATGGAGGCAGCTTCCTTCTCCAAGTCGTCTCAACTACTGGGACTTCATTTCTTTATCGTTTGATTCTACTGCTAGACAATGTAAAGTATTACTGGGAAGAGGGTTCATTAAAGGAGAGATGCAATCTAATATGGAGATAGAAATGTATGATTCCTCTACATCTACCTGCCTGAGCAACCATATCAAGTGAAGAGTAGCGGCAAAATTGTGTAGCTCAAACAACTAACAGTTAGGATGTATGTATGTATGTATATACATACATATACACATCCTTATATATATTAAAGCATTACTATTTTAAGGGGCCTCCACAATTTGACACAACTATTTATTGAAGATATAAAATAATTGTATTATTTCAACATGAAATACCTCTCTCAATATACAATGAACAATGGTTTCTTGCTTACTCCCATTCCATTTTAAAATTTTGAATGATGGTTTCCTACTTGAACTTGAAACCCCTGCCATGTGTGATCTAGTGATAGATTTGGGGATGTTGGCAATTGGTGAGATTGCACTAGTGAATGGTTTTTGCTAGGAGGTTCTCCTTTATCACCTATGTTTGCTATATGTGGTGATAGATTTATTTACAACTTGGGTGCCCCTTTTATTCTCATGGAACCCCTAATAGGGCCTCTATCTTTTCTAATGAGTCTATAGGGAAGGTATTTGTGGATAATTTATAAGGGTCACTGCTAGGGTTTGAAAGGATATCTAATCCATAAGTTGGTTGCATTGGCCTACTATACATGTGGATATTGTTGAACATGTGTTTCACCCCTTCATTCTCATGGTTCCTATGTGGATGCTATGTCTAATATCCCTCTATAAATGAATCTCACCCTTTTGAACAATAGATACCTCTTCCCTATGTTATTCCCACTAGAGTGGTGATTCTAGGGTAGGAAGTGATTGAAAAAAAAGTATTTTTCATGAACAAGGGTCTATTTTTTGATTTAACTATTTGTCGCCTACTCTCCTAGATTTAAATCATTGGAGTTTTGAGCATTAGATTCCAATTATTGAGGGTAGGATAGAGATTTACCCATATGCTAGGGGGTTTTGTAGTATATTTTGAATCTTCTCATAATAGGAAGATTGTGTTAACAATTGGTGGTTGGATGTGGGGCCTACACGGGCTCTCTTAATTCATCCTTGGTCTCCCTCTTTCAATCCCTTAAAATATTCTATCAAATAATATTGCTTTGGGTGAGATTTCATTATCTACCCTTGTAGTAGTGCAATTTTACCTTAGAAGCCATTGAAAATGCTCTAAGTCACTTCTCAAAGGTGAAATTTACTTCTTCAAACTTCACCTACACCTACTTTACATGCATCCTAAAGGATCTTGAATTAGGTGAATAATCATCCCTGGATTCAATCTATTAATTACAAGGGCATCCCATTTCAATGCAAACGTTTCTTTACCACTGGGATTTGGCTTCAAATTACCCCCATACTTTTTTTAGATCATCCTCCTCTACTTGGTGGTATATCACCTTTTTCCACTATTTTAATATGTATCTAGAGAGATTAATTGCTAACTCTGAGTTGCATTCCCCCACTCTAGTGGTTGCCCCGTTTGTTAGGGTTAGAAATGGAAGATATCTAACAATTAAATGTAGATTTAATTAATAAATAGAGAAACTAAAAACACATAGAATAAATTATAACATAGAGAATTTAACATGGTTCACCCAATCCGGGCTACATCCACCAAACCACAACCATCCAATACTTTTATTATCTAGTGCAAAAACTATTACAATCTTGTGAATAATCGTGTTTTTCATCATATTGTAACACCCATGTTAACCCATTTTTATCAAGCTTACAAGCTTCCAGATTTTGGGTTCTACAAAATTGGATTTTTCTTTTTTTCGTTGATTTTTCCCTTTTTTGGTGATGACGCGAAAAGGATACATGCCGAGGTGTACAATATACCATGGGCTATACAGTATAGCATGATCAGTCACCACATACCAACACCTTTTGGTCCTAGTGAGGCTCCTATGACTCCATTAGCTCCTCTAAGTGAGTTCCACTCAACTCATGAATTTGTTGGTCATCTACCCATTTCCACTATTCCTATATTGCCCTTAGTTTTAAAGTGGCAAGTATCTACTTTTGATACAATTATTTATTGATCAACATCTCTAACTAGGCATTCCTCTATTTATGTAACACCCATGGATGGGCCCTCTATGGAGGAATCCCCCACTTCTCCTAGGTCTGAGGACTTAGGAAAAATATTTCATGAATAATTATTCAAAGGTAGATGAAATATCTCAATAAGCCTATATCCTAATCACACATCGGGGCTAAGGGTGTAAGGTTCAATTAAAAATGGTGTGGCATGATTTAGGCTAGATCCTTGGGTATTTTTTCATTCTTGGAAACTTGCTTATAGTTGGGTTATATTTTGTATGGAAACTTAGTTGTGTTGTGCTATTCCTACGTAATAGGGTTTGGGTGTTATAATAAACCCATTTTATTTTAATCAAAAAGAAGAAATCTCTCCTCTAGCACATCACATTTTTTTTAAATATTAGTAAAAAATAAATAAAAAAAAACCTTACATTTTGTTGTTGATGACTAATTTTACTAAAAAATAAAAAATATTGAAATGATTATATTGTTTAAAACTAAACATTTAGATCTATAAAAGGGTATTTTAAGATTTTTTGAAACATTATTTACAAGAAAAGAAATGGTAGTAACATCAAGTTTTTTTAAATAATTTTAAATTTTCTTTTTAAATTAGCACCAAAGTGATGCTACCCTATATCGGTGAAAGTTCAAAATTATGTCTCACTTCAGATTGAAACTTAGTAGCATAAATAAATTTAAAATAAATGCTTGATCACCCTCTTTTCGATTTAATAAAAATTATGTCTCACTTCAGATTAAATAAATGCTTGATCACCCTCTTGTCAATTTAATAAAAACTCATCTAAAGAACTTGTCTAGACATGAACTTTATTATAATTTAGTTGTTGATGACATCTCATTTGAATGACACTTTCTTTCAAGGGTTTTTTATAAATTTGATGTTGATCTAAACTTGTATATTAATAATTTTATCATAAGTTACTCTTCATCATGTTGCATGTTGACAATTTGTTTTTCACTATGAAAGATCAATTGCTAATCAATAAATTGAAAGATGATATGAAGACCAATTTTGAGATGTCTAGTCTTGCATCGCTTCATTACTTGCTTAGAATTGAATTGTGACAAACACCTAGGCAAATATTCCTCTTTCAAGCGAAGTACACCAAAGAAATTCTGAGATAGTTTAGAGAGAAAGACTAAATTTTTTTACTAACACCAATGGATATTAGAACTACATTAGCTTAAATATTGAGATAGTAAAGTAGTCAATGAAACACTATATAGGATTTGGTGGTTAATTTGATTTACTTAACTAAGTCTTGTTGACACATATCTTACATATTTGTACTCTTGTCTTGATTCATCACTAATCCAAAGTAGAGTCATTAGTTAGTTGTAAAGTGAGTCCTAAGATATATTCAAAGAACATAGAACTTTACATTAGAATGTTTGAAGAATGAAGGTTTCAAATATGCTAGAATCTTATATCCAAATTGGGCAAGTTGCAAAGACAATAATAAACCAACTTTTGATTATCAATTCAATATTAAATATTCCATTACTTCATGCAGTTGTAAGATTTACTTGACTACTACATGTCCACACAGGTATCTTATATAGTTGGAATTTTATATCTTATTTAGTTCCAAAGTGAGTTCTAGGATGTCTTCAAAGAACATAGAACTTTAATTAAAATATTTGAAGAATGAAGATTGCGTTAATGGACAGTATTTTGTGGTAGTGGATCTATTTACAAATAAAACATTAAAAATAAAAAAATTACCAAAATTAAATTAAATTAAACGTCAATTGAAATCTATTTGCAGTGCATTAAATAAGTGAATTAAGCTCCCGTCAATTGCAGAGCTATATATGACGTGAACTATTCTGGGGTTTCCAGCATGTTGTGGATATTGACAGATAATCCAACCTTCCAAATTAAGGGACAACACATGGATGTGTCTAAATATTTTGACATTTAGAAATTGATGGGGCTCACATTAATAATTTTATTATTATCGCCTGTTGCATGGTTTAACTTTATTGGGGATCAGAAACGTTGTGATTTACACTGCCCTACATACTAGGGAAGTGTCAAATGTCACTAAAATGTCATCATAATTGGTTATTAGTATCTAGTAACACCTTGTCCCTTTCTTGGTTTTCTATGTTTTAAAACCTTATGTTTTGAACCAAATTTGGTAAAATTATTGGTTTTCTACAAGTGGGAGTCTCAAAAGATTTGGCCTGCATTCAAGCTTATGCCTAGACAATTTCAAAATTGACACAATATTTTTTGGAGATTAATGTAATCATTTTGAAATTGCCTTGAAAGCATCAATTTCACCTAAATTCATAAAAAAAGATAACTCTAGCACTATAGTGTCTTTGTCTCTTTCCCCTGCCTTTCAAGAGTGTCAATTTTCTTTCATCTTGCACCTAACCTTTCATTGTATACTCCTTGATATATTAACTCTTGCTCTATCTTGTTTACTAAATAATTAAATCACATGCTTTGTCTATATTATGACAATGTCATAAATAAATATTATGGGTGATCCCACAATAGTGGTTTAAATTTTTTGGCCAAACTAGAAAATGAAATATATATTTTTAACTAAATCTTCAATTTTGGGCACCTATAGCGGCTAAACCATGAGAAATTTGGAGATGATGCAAACTAGAGTTTCGTGACATTTTGTCTATAGATTATAAAAAAAAAAATCAAAATTTTATGAATTAGATTGCACTTTTTTCCCATCTCCCTCGAAAACTAGTTTTTTTTCAGAAAAAAATCATTTTAAAAAGTGAGGCTCATCGTATAACACATAACTTTTTTTCCATGAATGATGGAATTCTAATTCTTTTGAATTTAGATTTGTTACTTTGATATCTAGTGCTTCCACTAGGTTAGATAGTTTTTTATTGAATATTTTTTCTTTACTCAAGTTTCAAAGTCAACCCAAATACAATTCAGACATAGCATGACCGTATATTGTGTAACTTTTTTTTTCTATATATCGATTTTTTTTTTTTTTGTTGGATCAAGGACTTCAATATCTGGTGCACAAATATTTTTGAATTTCTTTTGTAATCTGATACTTTTCCACATGTGTAGAATAGAGACATTCATTTTCGGTGAAAAACCTATGTTTAATAATAATAAAAAATATATATACATAATAAAACCAAAACATATCAAAATTATATCTATTGGAGAGCTTGTTTTGAGGACTGCCTAATTCCAATTGGGTTTGTAAAGTCTCTTGCATTTTCATGTTCAAACCGAGCTCCGAAGTGAAAAAAATAGGTTTTTTTTTGTGTCTGAGAGGGAGAATGAGGGTTAAGAGGGGTTCGAGCGAACCAACTTTATTATATGCATTTTGTTTATAATTTGAGCGAGAAACTAGTAAATGGGTTTGCTTGAACCTATAGGTTTGTTCGAACCCCTCAAATCAAATTTTTTGCCATGGGGTTGTTTTTTGTGAGTTTTCCTTCCTCACTTGAATTCAAAATCACTTTTGTGGGTTTACCCTTATTGAAATGTGATCTATTTGATAATCGGTTGATCTCACCATTTTCTTTAGCTATTGCTACATATAAGAAGATAACATAATATGTGATTGAAGTGTACAAGTATACGTAAAATATTAATGGTGGTTACTTTGATCAATTAAGAGTCTTCCTAGGGTATACATGTATATGAAACATGTTGCAAGTATGAAGATGTTGTCATTGATGTAAACAATCCTATGTTTTCGTTAATGATAGTAGTTTGAGTAGATATTGTTTCTTTGATAAGCTTCTATTTATGGTTCAAATGTCAAGGATATTAAGAAAATTGATAAAATAAGGAAATATGGTGTTGTAGAGGTGTTCTTGTTTTGCTTCACATTTCTTCTAGGTTGAAGATCTGGTTTTGTGGTTTGGATATGTTGCCTAGAGATGTATAGAGTTTTTATATCCAAAATTTTGGCTTATGGATTGTTGGCTACAGGAAGTTATGTTCACCAGTGTGTGAATTGGTTTTGTTGTGTTGTGTATAGAGGTGTCTGGGAGAAATGTAGTTTCTCCACATTTCTCTATAGTTGTTTTCAAGGACTTGTGATTATGAAGGAGATTTGATGATGTCTTCTCTTTTTTGTGTCAAGAGGATTTGTGGTTAGGCATATCAAAAGGTCTTTTGAGTTACAAAGTATTGTAGTGTCTTGGATAAACAATTTTTTTATAATCTTCAGGTGAGATTTGTTGTGAAGGAGTTTGTTTGTTTCCAAGATGTTCTTGGAGCACGTTCAAGTGAAGTTTGTTGTTCGAAAGTTTTGGATTATTAAAAGGAAGCCTATAATTCAAAGTTCAATATGTTTTCATGGGTAACAACTGACCTGGTGTTTACACTACATTCAAAGATTTCAATTGTTAAAGGTGTACAATGTCGCATGTGATATTTAAGTTGGGTCCTAGTTAAGTTTTGTTTTGGTCCACTTTCATTCCTATCCACTGTGGGAATTTTAATTTCTGACTTAATTTGAAATTGCAAAGCGCGAAGCATGTATTGTCAACCTTGGACAAAGTTTTCAAGGTTTAGGATGGTATAAATATGAGTTGAGATGTTGAGGGTTGATAAAATAGAGAGGATAGATGTGTATGATGCAAGTCATGCAAATTTCTGAAGAGTAGAGTGTGACATTGAGCATAACAGTGCAAACTTCAAAGTGTTGGACTTCTGAATGCAATGCACTGAAGGTGTCCATAATCATTCAAATAGATTGCAAAGGTGTTGGATCTATTGTGGTGGATTCTTTGTTGCATTGAGAAGCTGATCTCTATTTAACATTTCTCTTATGTCTTCTTTTTCCTTTTGTGGTTGTGAGCCTTTTTGGACAATGCGTCCTATTCTAGTAGTGAGCCTTTGTATTGGTTTTTCAATTACTTATATTGTGAACCAATCCTCACCATGGTTTTTCCCTCATTGGGTTTTCCACGTAAATATGGTGTTCTCTTGTGTATGGTGTTGGCTGTTTCAATTTATGTTGTTAATTGTGTTTCATGGTTAAACATTATAACAAATTAAGGGTTTAATGAAAGTGTGTGGATCTGATTACGATTGAGGGTTTTGATGTTTTAATTTGGTACAAATGATTCACCCCCCTCTCAGTTGTCTTTTTAATTTATCAATTAGTATTAGAGAAAGGTTTCTTGGATAAAATCTTAACTGCTTGAGATAGATTTGGGATGACAACAAAGATATATTTCCCTAAGTTTGATGGCATAGATTATGCATTATAGAAGACAAAGATAGAAGAATATCTAGAATCCTTTGGATATGAGATTGAAAAGCAATAAAGACTCAATATGTTGCACTTGTGAATGGTTTGAGCATAAGTGATGAGATCAAGGAGCATAAAATAAATGGTAAGGAAAGATTTATTCTTGTGAGAAATCTTTCAAATTCTAAATTAGTAAAAGTTATGAATCTTACGACTATTAAGGAAGTTTGGGATAAGCTAGAAAGCATTTATGAAGGAGATGATAAGGTTAAACAAGAAAAGTTGCAAAATTTGAAGGCACAATTTGAGACCCTGTGAATGTTTGAAGATGAAGCAATTACAAGTTATATGCAAAGGGTTAATAAGTTGGTAAGTGCGATGAGAGGTCTCGGTGCACAAATCAAAGAACCTAGAGTGGTAAAGAAAGTTCTCAAATATCTTCCTCATTCTTATAGTGAAAAGGTATATGCTATTGAGGAAGTTGCAAATTTTAATACTTACTCTAGAGATCAATTGTTGGGTACACTAACTTCATTTCAAATGAGATAACATGGTTGGAATAATGGAACAAAAATGGAAGCTACTTTAAAGGCTAGAAAATCAGAAAAGGTTGAAGATTCAAATGGAGAAGATCGTGATGATGTGGAAGCCAACTTTGTAAGAAGGATGAAAAAGGGCACCAGTAAGTACAAAGGTAAACTACCTTTCAAATGTTTTAGCTATGGAAATATAGCTTACTATGCTTAAAGATGTCCAAATAGAGCAGTGAACAATAAAAGTAAGGAGAACAAATGAAAAATGATTAAAAGTTTAGTTACTATGCTAGAGAATACGTTGGTACTTCTCGTGATGAATTTGATTATGGAGATGATGATGAATGCTTGTTCTTGGCTATAAAATATTATTCTACTTTTGTTAACTCTGAAAGTTATGTGAGGGATAGTGTTAAAAAAAAAAAGGATAAGATTGAAGGTACTTTGGTATTTGCTTTTCATGCTAGGCAGGATAAGAACTATTGGGTTGTTGATAGTGGTTTCTATAATCACATGACCAAAGACAAAAGTAAGTTTGTTAAACTTGAAAAATATGATGGAGGATTAGTTAAATTTGGAGATGATTCAAGAGCTAAGATTTGTGGAATACATTTAATTAGTTTTGATGGCAAGCATAATATTGAAGATGTTGAATACTATGTTAAAGACTTAAGGAATAATCTTTTGAGTGTTGGAAAAATGTGTAGAAATGGATATAATTTTGTGTTTAAGGATGAAATATGTGAGATTAGAAAATGATCTAGAATTGTGACTGTTGTTGATAAGAGGATAGATGGAAATATCTATCAGCACAAGGGTGTTGGTGGTCATTTCTTTCTGGCTCAAATTAATGACAGTTGGTTATGGCATCGGAGGATGTGTCACATGAATTTTGAAAATATGGTTAGAATCAGTACATTTTAGGTAGTAAGAGACTTACCAAGAATCAAAAAGCCTATCAATGTTGTTTGCAAAGATTGTCAATTCATAAAATAAATAAATTAATTAAATTAAATTAAAAAATTGAGTAGTTTCAAAGGAAAAGAGAAATCCACTACCAGACTACTAGAATTAATACATGCAGAACTTTTTGGTTCTACAAGAGTGATAAGTCTTCAAGGTGATATATATTTATGCTTTTTATTGATGATTATTCTAGAATGACATGGCTTACTTCTCTTAGAGGAAAATCTAAATCTCTAGATAAATTTAAAGATATGGTTGACAATGAAATGGATTTGAAGATCAAATGTTTGAGGTCTGACAGAGGTGGAGAATTCACCTCCAATGAGTTTAACATGTTTTTGTGAAGATCATGGAATAAAGAGGCATTTTTCTGCTGCTAGAACTCCTCAACATAATGGAGTTCTTGAAAGAAAAAATAGAACTATTCAAGAAGCTACAAGGATTATAATGAAAGAAGCTAAACTACTGGAATTATACTAGAGATAATCAATTCATACTATTGATTACATACTTAATAGAGTTCACGCCAAACCTAACAACACAAAGACTTCTTATGTGTTGTGGTATGGAAGGATTCCTACTATCAATTACTTTAGAGTGTTCGAAAGAAAATGTGATATCATAATTTGAGATGGAGAAAACTTGTGAAAATTTGATGCAAGTTCTGATGAAGGTATATTCCTTGGATATTCTACTAAATGAAAAGCTTATAGATGTTACAAAAAAAGGCTAAGAAAGATTGTTGAAATTGCAAATGTTAAGGTTGATAAAAATTTGTAGAATCCAATTGTTATGGATGGATATGTGTTAGATGAAATTGCTTGCAGAGAAGAAGGAGAAAAAGATAAGGAAAAAAACTGCAAAATGAAAAGGAAGAAGCTCCAAAAAATAAACCTAATACCCCCAAGTATGTGCAGAGAAATCATTTCGAAGAAAATATCATTGGATACAAAAGAAAAGGTGTATTGACAAGAAGAAGAGTTGTTAAAACTGAGGTAAATTTGTATTTACTTTCCAAAATTGAACCAAAAATAGTGAGTGAGGCATGCAAAGATGAATATTGGATGAAGGAAATGGAAGAAGAGTTGGAACAGATTGAGAAAAATTAGAAGAGTTGTTGAAACTAAGGTAAATTTGTATTTACTTTCCAAAATTGAACCAAAAATAGTGAGTGAGGCATGCAAAGATGAATATTGGATGAAGGAAATGGAAGAAGAGTTGGAATAGATTGAGAAAAAACAGACTTGGGAATTGGTTCATAGACCTGAGAATAAGAACATGATTAGAACTAAGTGGGTATTCAAAAAAAAGTTGAATGAGAATGGAGAAGTTGTAATTGAAATAAAGCAAGGCTTGTGTGTAAGGCTTACTCAAAAGTAGAAGGAATAGAGTTTGAAGAAATATTTACCCTAGTGGCTACGATGGAAAAATTCAGAATGTTTTCATCATTTGCAACACATAAAGACTTTAAAGTTTATTAGATGGATGTGAAGTCTGCTTTCCTAAATGGAGAATTGGAGGAAAAAAATTACATGTAAAAATTAGAAGGGTTTTAGTTATCAAATAAACCAGACATGGTTTACAGATTAAAAAAGGCATTGTATAGATTAAAGCAAGCTACCAGAGCTTGGTATGCAAGATTGGATAGACATTTGATACAAGGATTCAACAATGGTACTGCATTTAGTAATCTTTAATTTAAAGTTGAAGAAGATAAAACCTTGATGGTGGTTGTGTATGCAGATGACATTATCTTTGCAGGAAATGAAGATATTTGTAAGAAATTTTTAGAAGAGATGCAAAAATATTTTGAGATGTCTATGTTTGGGTAGATGAATTTATTCCTTGGGCTACAAAACAATCAAACAGATAAAGGCATATTCATTTCATAGTCAAAGTATGTTAAAGAGATGTTGAAGAAGTTTCGAATATGGATGACTTAAAATTGGTACATACTCCTATGGTTACTGGTTGCAAATTGAGCAAGGATTATGAATCCCCGAGGGCTGATCAAAGTAAGTACATGTCTATGGTTGGTGGAAGGCTATATCTAATTGTTGTTAGACTAGATATCGTGCATGTTGTTTTTCTTGTGGCTAGATTTTAGGAAGATCATAAGGAGTCACATGTTTCCATAGTAAAGAGGATATTCAAATATTTAAAAGGAAATTTGGATTATGACTTATGGTATCCTAAGGATACTAATTTCACATTAAGTGCATACACAGATGTAAATTGGATTGCATGTGTTGATTACAAGAAACATACAAGTGGTGGTGCATTATTTCTTGGATGTATATTGGTGGCATGGCTAAGCAAGAAATAGGATTTTTTTTCTTTATCTATTTAGAGGTTGATTATATTGCAACATCTTTTTTGCACACAAGTATTGTGGATGAGATAGACATTGAAAGATATTATCTATAATGAGCCTCTTTCTATCTTTTGTGATAACACATGTACAATTAACATTTCAAAGAATCCAATGATGCATTGAAGGACAAAGCATATATCAATCAAGTATCACTTTTTGAGAGAGAAAGTTGTGGAGAATGAGGTAAAGCTTAAATATGTACCTACAAAGGATCATATTGTTGAAATATTCACTAAGGCTCTTCTTAAGGATACTTTTGAGTATCTTTGGGAGAAGTTAAGGGTCATTGCCCCTCCTTCCAAGTAAATGCATATGCAGATGCATTAGTCAAGTGGATTTATAGATTCATTCTTTGTCTGGACTAATGTTGATGGCTACTTCTCAGGGGGAATAGGTAGTAACAGTGTTGTAACTTATGAAGTTTATGTTGTGATGATTTAGAGGTTGCTAAGTTGATTGGTGTGTACTCCTAAGGGGGAGTATTCAGAGAAGTTGCAAGTATCTTGGTTCTATTTCAAAGGGGGAGAGAAAGAAGTTATGTGAAAAAAGAGAGATTTCATGAGATAATCGTGAAAGGGGGAGAAAAGAGAAAAAGGAAATAAGTATGTTTAGAGATATTATGTCTTTGATGGTTTTTCACATCTTGTGTTTCCATCAATGAAAAAGGGGGGAATATTGCAGGTATGAAGGTGTTGTCATTGCTCTGAACAAGCCTATGTTTTCATTGATGATAGTAGTGCAATGGTTGAGAAGAGATTGTTTCTTTGATAAGATTTTATTTATGATTCAAATGTCAAGGATATTTGGAAAATCGATAAAATAAGGAAACAAGGTGTTACATAGGTGGTTTGGTTTTTCTTCACTTTTCTTCTCGGTTGAAGATCGACATTTGTGCTTTGGATATGTTGGTTAGAGATGTTCAGAGTTTCCATATCTATAATTTTGGCTTCTGGATCATTGGTCAAAGGAGGTTATGTTCACTAGTGTGTGAACTGGTTTTGCAATGATGTGTACAGAGGTGTCAGGGAGAAATTTATTTTCTCCACATTTCTCCACATGGTTAGGTGTATCGGAAGAAGGTCTTCTGAGTTACAGAGTATTGCAACATGTAGCAGCATTGTTTGGATAAAAAGAATGTTAATAATCTTCAGCTGGGATTTATTCTGAAGGATTTTGTTGGTTTCAAGGATGTTCTTAGATCACGTTCAAGTGAATTTTGTTGTCTATAAGTTTCAAATTATTCAAATGAAGCATGTTATTCAAAGTTCAATGTGTTTTCACTAGTCAGGGTCAACTTGGTGTTTACACTACATTTAAAGATGTTCAAGTGTTAATGAAGGCATAACATGGAATGTGAGATTTAATTTGGGTTTTAGTTAAGTTTTGTTTTGGTCCACTTTCATTCCTATCCACTACAAGAATGCTTAGTGCTGACCTAATTTGAAATGGCAATGTGTGAAGTATGTATTACTGACCTTGGAGAAAGTTTTCAAGGTTGAGAATGGTATAAATATGTGTTGAGATGTTGAGGGTTGATAAGATAGATATATGTGTATGATTCAAGTGATGTGAATTATCGAAGAGTAGAGAGTGAGATTGAGCAAAGCAGTGCAAACTTCCAAGTGTTGGACTTCTGAATGCAATGAGTTGAAGGTGTTTGTAATAATTCAAACAGACTACAAAGGTGTTGGAACTATTATGGAAGATCCTCTATTTCATTAAGAAGTTGTAATATGTGTAACATTTCTCTTCTATCTTCTTTTTCTTTCAGTGGTAATGAGCCCTAGCTGTGAGCCTTTTTTGGACAGTGCATCCTATTCTAGCAATGAGCCCTTGTACTAGTTTTGCAATTACTTACATTCTGAGCTAGAATCCTCACCATGGTTTTTCCCTCATTATGTTTTCCATGTAAATATAGTGTTCTCTTCTGTATGGTATTGGTTATTTCAGTTTTTTTCATCTGCTTTTCATGGTTAAATATTATAACAGATTAAGGGTTTAATGAATACATGTGGATTTGATTACTATTGAGGGTTTTGATGTTAAAATTTGGTACAACTAATTCACCCCCCGTCTTAGTTGTCTTGTTCATTGAACAAAAACACACTTTTATTTTGAAACAAAAATAAAAAACAATAATTTAATTTAGAATCCCACATTTTTTCTTTTATTATTTTTTTATATTAAATTATTTTTTATTTGTTTAGCTTACAAAATTTGGAAAAGATGAATTTCATACATAAAATATTGGAAAATTCTTTAAACATTTACATGGTTGCATATTTTTCTTGTTGGTTGAATTTGAGACAAGAGTTTTTTTTGTTGTACTTTTTTCGCATTTCATTTAAAAAAATTTAAGGTCCTCTAATCATGGAATTTGTTAGTGCATGTTTTAATTTTCCCAATGGGATAATTTATTTTTCCTTAGTTATAGATTTTTCCTACAAATTTATTAAGCTTGCTTAGGATAATAAAGTGAGTTTCTAATTTAATAACTAGGATATAAAGTGAAAAAAATTTCGAAATGCATCACTTTGTTGCTACTTCACCTCCTCCCTGCTCTATGACTCATGCTACTACTAATGTTTCCCTTGGAAGTGTTGAATATCTGGAGGAAGGCATGGCAGGATTTGTGTGGCCAAGATGTGCAACAGTGGGGGTGTAGAATGGTTCCTACATGAATTTTAAGGAAGCCCTAGGCGGTGCTAGGGATGGGTGACATCACCCAATTGAGTTGCTATTACATGATCACCCACAAATTATTCCCAATTGACCCCAAGGGGGGAGTAATGGGGGAGCTTGGCTAATTGCAAGGGGTAGTTCAACATCCACTCGTGAAGGTTGTCTCTATAGATTTGAATCAACTTGGAACTTCTTTTCCTTTGCACATATCTAATGCAATCCCTAAAGCTTACATAGATGACTTGGTTTGGAATAGGGAGAAGTTACTCCAAAGGCATGCACTCATTTACATATTTTTGAGGTTGTGGCCCAACTTAAGCAGTCTCCATGAATGGGTATTGGAAAATTGGAAACCTATCAAGGACAAAATTTGCATCTTTCCATGCACCAAGGGGTTCTTTATATTGGCATTTCAATCCCTTGAAGATAAAAAATGGGTGCTTGTGAATGGCCCATGGACTTTCCAAGGTAATTTTTTATGCATGAAACCTTGGTTCCCTTCATTTGATCCTCAAACTTAGACCTTCTCCTCTTCCTTCTTTTGGCCATGTCTTCCCTATCTTCCCTTTAGTTCTTGGAATCAAATTGCTTGCAAGCTATAGGAAACTATTTAGGTAGGTATCATTGCAGCTCAGAGGAAACACTTAAATTACCAAAACTCCACCTTCATGTGCATATGTGTAGAAATGGACCTATCCAATGGTCTCCTTGTGGGGGTATTGTTGTTGGTTTGAGATCATTGTTGGAAGCAACTTGTGGACTATAAAAAGGTTTCCTTTAGATGTAGAAAAGGGTATTCTATAGATCATTCTACATTCCAATTTCAAAATTTGCATGGAACGAGAAAGGGTATGGAGACCTCAAAGGGAAAACCATCATAGTGCGTAGGGGTTGAGCCCCAACATTACATAATTATTCCCAAAGCTCAAAATGTCACCTATATTAGTTAGGCTTCTCCTAAGGGTAGTATAAAACTCCCTCCTCCTTGGATAAATAATATTCCAACCCCCCCAAATGGGAAATCTCAAGTAGATGCCACTAATTTGATCACTTTGATAGCTTTCCCACACTCAAAATTTGAAAACTTTGAGCTTTCCCAAGATCCCATGATCACTACTATTGATGTATGCTTTGTTGAAAGCTTGAGAGAGAATGGAAACCAAGTTCTCCACACAATTGAGAAGGCATTGATAGAGTCACCAAGTAGCACAAAAATCACATCTCTTGGGAATGAGAAATTTGATGAGAAATTAGAAGAAACAAAATATGTAGGGATGACAATAGAAAATTGGAGAAGGTTGCAAAGGAAGAAGAAAAATGAGGCAATTTTCAGCATGCATCTTTTCTCCCAGAAAAAAAGAACTGTGCAAAGCCATTTGTTATGTCATAACTCAATTTTATTACATATTTATTCAATACGAAAAATTGAATTATTGAAGAAATTCAATTAACTATTAAATGGAGATTCTGGAATATTTAAAAATTGAATGAAAGAAGTTGAATGATGTTGACTTTGTAAACTTTTGAAAATTAATTTTTATGTTATCAAGAATTGAATGTTATTGATCAATGTGCAAGTGCAAGTGTGTGCAGTTTTAGGGTGATAGGTTGAAGGATGAGAACACAATTGAAGTAGTATTTTTTTATCCAGATTGAACAAAAAGCTAGTTGGAATCTAGGTGCACACACCACAAATGACATGATGACTTGCATTTGAATTAAATTGCATATGTAAGAGAATGAAATTTCCTTACTCGAATTGTCTCTGTTATTGAAAATAATGGCTTGTAGATTTAAAAAATTTCTACTCAAACTTTGTGTTTAAAGAAATGAAAGAAAGTATTTAAAAGAATGGTTAAAAAGGAAAAAAGATTTCATTATGTGGAAATTAAGTGTCAGAAAGAAATTTCCTTCTTAATATATATATAGATATTGTAGACACTCAAAATATCCTGATCAACATCATGCACTTGATTTTGATTAACTTACAACGATTCTTCCTTAATCACTTCCACACTAACCAATTAATTGAATAATCTTTATTTAATTAATTAAATTTATTAAAAATCCTCCTTAATCAGATAATACACTTTATCAGATTATTTCATCATATTCTTCCTTTAATTAATAAATCAAGTTTATTTAAAATTAAATCCTAATGTTCTTCATGTAATTAAATAAATCAACTTTATTTAATTAAATCCTAATGTTCTTTCTTTGATTAAATAAATCAATTTTATTTAATTAAAATCCTAGTGTTCTTCATTTAATTGAATAAATCATTTTTATTTAATTAAATTACTAATGTTCTAATATCCTCTCATTTGATTTAAATAAATCCAAACATCTAAATCAAATGTCACAAATCAAACTAATTTCATCCAAGTTAATTAATCCTAAATTAATTAACTCCTAACACTAATGCTCCATTCCTCTAGCTCTGGCAAGTTGCACATGTATATCAATTTACTTGATTTACTAATTCCCCCTATTTTCATTCAAATATGGCATACTCTTTTAAATATTCCACCCACTTGACTTTTCCTTCCCAAAGGACTTTTGTCCTCCACCTTTGCATTGAAGGCACTTACATGTCCTCTCCTTGAGCCAACTCAACATTAATTCCTCTTACATCTCTTCTTATAGAAGCCACCTCTTGATATTCAAATCTCACCTACATGCATTAAACATGCACATTGTTCAAAATGTGCCCCACCTCCCTTCATTAGTATGTTGACAAGTGGCATCATGCCATTGGTCCAAATTTTAATCCCGCATTCATCCTATTATTCAATCCTCCATACTTCTTCATTATAAATAGAGCCCTTCTCTATTGATTGAGGATCCATATTTTGATGCAAGATTATTATCCACAAGTTTATGCTAGTTCATCCACATTTTCATTCAAGTTAGCATAAAATTCACCATCCATAGCTAGGTTGTTGGTATTTTTCATCAAGAATCACACATCTATCATCAAGCTTTTCAAGGGATTGTGAAGGGCTTCTTTCCACATCAAAGAAGCACCAATTAGCCCATGGGATGCTAGTTTGAGCATTATAATAGGATTTCATTAGAAGATTACTTGTTATTTTGCTTTATTTTCATGTTCTTATGTTTGAATGAATTTCATGGGGAATGCTTGTTTACACTTGTTTAAGGACTAATGTTTTCTTGTTTTTCCATGTTTGAGTAGGTCTAGGAAAAGCATTCACATTTTAGTGCTAGAAGGAGGGCACAAATCTCAAAATTAACATGTTTTTTTGGCCAATTCCACTATTTTTTCCATTTTTTGTTCTTTCAGGTCATAACGATGTTGAGGACAAACAACGATGCTATCAGTCTAGTGTCGCTATATAGTGATGCTGCCTTTTTTTCTACAAGGCGAGGTTGCATTGATTTTTTTTTAGGCTGGAGCAATCAAATTCCAAAGGGCGACATTGGGAAAAACAACGATGCAATCATAGTCTCTATTTTTCTATAGAACAACGTTGATTTCCATAGAGTGACGTTGAAGCTCTAAACAGTGATGCCTTTATGGATTGCAATGCTGGGTTGGGGTAAAAGGTCAATTTTCAAATTTATTTTGGTATGTGATTTTTTGTTTTGATCTCCTTTAACCATTGACTTTTTTTATGGCTCTATTTTTGCAAGTTAGGTGATCAAGAAGGAAAACAAGAAAACAAGAAGAGCTTCCTATGGCACTTTCTTTTTCATAATTGTAACAAGTGTTTTTAAACAGTTTGGGAGAATTTATAATCCCATCCTTGGGCATTGTTATCTTTAGCTAAATAGAACTTAATTATATTTTGTTTTGGTTTTAAAAAGAACATACAAAATCTCTCTTTTTCACAAACGGGTTAAAAAGAACAATTAGAAACTTACTAGATTTGATTTTGGGTCTTAAAAATTGAACAAATAACTTCAAACACTCAAACTTGGTGCTATAAAAAGAACCCATTTACCGCTTTTGTGTCTAAAATGAACATGTGCCTATCTTGTTTTGTATTTTATTTTTATAAACTAATACCATTGAAATGTGTATGCACTTCTCTCGCGCTTCACAACAATCTTGAGAATCAAAAGATTTTTAATGATATTAGGTTGTTTAAAAGATTGCCTCCACATTTCAAATCTGGATTTTTTAAATTGAACAAAGCTTCCTAGTGTGAGAAAAGGAATCACGTGTGTTCTCTCTTTGTTCATGCAAACAAAGATTGATCGAACTACGAATGTACCGACTCACTATTTTTCACCTTTAGAGGGCCTTCCTTGGTGAGAAAAAGTACTCACACCAAGGGAACGACCCAAGTGGTAATGAGCATAAGCCAAGCTCTTCCAAACCACTATATAAATTTGTGGTTGTGATTAAAATCGTAAATAATGGGAAGCAGTGCATTATAACTCTCCCCCAATGTCTTTGTGATGCGTAAAGCCCTTGTTCTAAGGGTTGGGAGATCTCTCACAATGATTTTATCATTGCACCCCCTAAACTGGATTCCCTTACTATGAACCTTTGTTTAGAATCCAAAATCCCAACATTTTTTGGCGTCAAGAGGTTGAACCTCTGGAGCTAACCCACATACTTGCAGTTCTTTGTAGAGATGAAAAGTTGGTCATGGGAGATTTAGGAGAACTGAATCTTGGCTGACCTGAGAAGTGTATGTCGTGGAGGGGAGCCAGTGTGGTCAAGCTTCTAGTCATCCACTCTGAATAAGTGCAATTGGATTTATCCAAGTGGGAACTCAACAAATTTTTTCTCTTCTATCCTAGGGTTGTACAAACTTTGAGTTTTTTAAACACATTACTTGGATCCAAAATCTTGAAAACAAACATTCAACAAGGTCATCAAATTTCAAACCCTTTAGGATAAGCAAATAATTTTGAAAAAATCCAAGTGCTACTGCTTGACCCTTGGGATTCTATCCTTAGAGGCTTCTAAGTATTTCATGGCTTTATGTCTCAATTTTCTTTTCCCAAAGTCAACATTAGGAAACTATTTCCTTGATTCTCTTGATTTCCACATAATGGACCTTGTGGGATGAAAATAAATTGAGACATTAGACATTTAATTTGAAAATCTAAGTAGGAAAGTGTTTGTGGGAAAAGCAATTCATTGATCAAGATGAAATCAATTGAACCCCACACATGTGCTTGTTTATCTTTTGTCTTATGGTCTTTTAAGCAAACATTGATCTTTTGGTTTGAACTACTCTTAGGGGAAAGCATGTTCTTCAAAACCCTGGTCTTGTAAACAAGTCCCTCTTAGGTTTATTTAGGATCAAAAAATCTGAATCATTTCATTCATCTCAAACATCAATCAAATCACATCTCACAAACAACTTTTGAACCATTGGAAAAATCATTCATACTATACTTTTGGTAAAATCCTTCAAGTCAACATCAAAATCACATTTTTTGGCTAAGTGTGTGTGGATGAATCCTTCCTCATACATCTAGTTAAATTATCACCCTTGTGGAAAATTTTATTCCAAGATAGCATCCAACATCTTGGGGTTTATAAGTCCATTATCCAAATCAAATCAAATCCAAATCAAAATCAAATCCACATCCAAATCAAATCCAAATCCAAATCAAAACCAAATCAAATCCAAAATAAAAAATCCAAAGAATCCTAAAGTCTAGTATTAATCCAAGGTTCTTAAAGGTTCGACACCCATATCATTTACCCCTTTCATCCTTCATCTCATCATTGGTCCTGAATGCCTTAGAGGTCAACAAGGTCAAAACACAAGAAAAAAATGGAATATAAACTTGATTCATACATCATGGGTAATCCAAATCAATCAAACTATCAATGCCTTACAATGTCGATTGATTATCAAAACTCACATTTATACAATCCATACATGGGATCATTATCTCCTACAAACCTCAATGGTACAACAAATGTGAGTATTCCCAATCTTAATTTTGGAACACCTTTCCCTATGGTGCATTTAAATCAAATTCCAAACCTAAAATCTATCAACCAAACAATCAATGCATGAGTCTTCAACAAGCTGACATTATCCCACCAAATCCATACATTCCAAATGTGCATATACCAATTACAAGTTTAGTAAACATGAACATTTCAAATCCACACTTGGTAAAATTTGGGATAGATATGTTTGTGAATCATATAAATGTTTTTCAAATTCCAAACAATATGCTAGCAACTCCATGTAGTGATCCAAGTCAAGGTACCGCCATGCAAAATCAAAGTTACCTAAATCAAAGCAATGCGATTCCCAACCACAACAATGTTCAATTTCAACCTATAATGCCAAATCCAAACATCTTCCCAAATCAAAACATTGTCCAAAATCAATTTTTCCATGACCTCATACAAAAACCACAAGAAGACATTCCAAATATGCTTGAACAAAAGCCAAATCAACTATATCAAGGGTGTCAAGATCAAATTTTTCAAGATCATATTGCTATACTTATAAAATTCATTGATTCATATCACCAAGAGATATCTCCACCCCAAAATAAATGCACTCTTTCATTGGTCAAACCATGTCATCAAAGCATTGAGTTGTGTCCACAACCACATCAAGAAAAATATCTCCAGTGTCAAGAGGTTGGATATCAAGATCAACAACATCAACAAAAAACCCAATCACCCCATCTCAAAGATCAATCATCACATCTCCAAGATCAATCACAACTATCCATCAATGAGCATCTTGAAGATATACCCCATCCAACGATCAAATCAACATATATCAAGTGCCAGTTTTCAATCATGATCAAAATCCACCAAGAATACCCAACAATAATCCAATTCGAGAAATGTTAACATCATTTGATCCTATGGTTGAAAACATTAACAATCTCTCCACCACAATTGTTCAAAAAAATGATCAAGATCTATCCATCAATGATCACCATGAAGAATTTTCTACCTCATCCGATGGACTCAACATACATCAAGAGTCACTTTTTAGTCATGATCAAAACACCTCAACAATATCTGACAATGATCTATTTCAAGGAGTGTTAGAATTATTTGATCCTATTGAAATAATCCATGATCCATCGACCAATGATCATATTGAAAATGTCTCTACAACACCTAGTTAGTTAGAGGAAATATCTCAAGTATTCATTCCAAGGCATGATCATCATCTTTCACCAAAGTCTAGCAATGGTCATTTCCAAGACATAGTGACATCCTTTGACCTCATGGTAACAAATATTGAAGAAATCCTCAACTCAACACTTGATCCAAATTCACTCAAAGCTCAAGAGGATATTGAGCCACTTCCCATTCCTAATGATAATATCCAAGAACCCTTTATAAGTAGTCCATCCTTTGAAATTGATCCATGTCAAGAACTTGATCCAAAGCATCTAAAAAGTAATTCCAAAATTAATCAACATAAAGAATTAGTATCTCCAAGATACTACAATGATCTAATGGGCACTCTCCCACCTATCCCATATGTCACAAATGATGATCATATCCATATAGCACATATTCCTCCATCTACCCATGAGATGCTTACTCCTAATGGACATGTAGATTATCTTTATTCAAAACAAGAGTCTCATACTCTTGATATCATTACCAAGGAACAAGAGTCTCCTACTCTTAACATTTGTACATATGATCAAGATATAGAAAAATCTAGAGACATACCAGAAATGGGTCATGAAGAAGGCATCTACAGAAGTTGTGAATCTGAAACATCCTATGAAGGCATATCAAAAGTGAATCATGAGGGAGACTTTTACGTGGAAATTGAATCATCAACACCTCTTGAAGAAGCATTAAAATATGATATTTCAGTAGATCAAGCCAAAGATATGAATCAGGAAGTTATCCCACTTATGGAGGATCCTATCACTTATAAACTTGGATCACTTACCTTTTTTATGGAAAGCTATCTTATCAATGAAGAAGCTATCACCTTTGAAGATCCACAACAGAGTAGAGAAGGAGTAGCACCTTGTTTCCAAGGTAAATCATATCCTATTGCAAATAAAATGTTTCAACAGATGAATTATCAAGGTAGAGGATTAGGCCTACATGAACAGGGTATCCTAGAACCAATGTAGATTATTGGCAATCCTAATCATCAAGGTCTTGGTTATTCAACAATTAAGGGATCTAAACATATCAATGATACCTCTATAGCACCGAGGTCAATTTTATCTTTATGTGCACATCACAATAGCATGACTTTTGAATCCTTATGTTGAAGGGTGGCTACCAATACATGGTTAATGTGAGAACTGGATATCATGCATGGAGGAGTGGATAGTGGAGTGTGATTAGGAATAAGAGATGGATTGGTTGACAGCTTAAAACCTCTGACTCTCCAAACTTGGTAAGATGAGAAATGATGGAGGGATACAAAATTTTCCATGGAATTAGGACCAATTGCTTGAAATACTTTGTACATCAAGCTTGGGAAGCCTACTTTTTCATTTTTGGATGTCTTTGATGGATACATTTCCCTTTTTTAATTTTCCCCATAGTTAATGGATTTTGATAGGGATACTCTTTCTTTGTATTCTTTGGTATCCACTTGTATTTGATTTGTCCTTCATGCTTCATTACTTCTTTTCCTTTGATAATGTTCTTCTTGCTTTGATTCACATCCTTCTTTTGATGTTAGTCCCAATTTGTGGATGGGGTGGTGGGTGGATGAAGATTCATGACGTGTCTGGTTGTCGTATTGGCACTAGTTTCATCATAAGAATTCTTTGTGCTCCCTATGTTGATGTTTGAACTTTAGGTGAAAGGTACACAACATTTGACCCTTTCCAGATCTATCACTTGACTGGTTGTTGGGTTAGATTTAATTTATGTGACTCATTTACACATTATTACCTACATATTAAATGAAATGTAGAAGAATAAGAGGGTTCATCACTTTGTCTTCATTTTGGTGAACCGCACTATTTTTTTTCCTATGTTTCATTATATAAAGTGTATTATCAATACAATACTAGGAGCTTAGCACTTGATTCAGTTCCACCTCCTCATTTTTCTTCTCCAATCCCCTCTTAGCCTGTTCCTATGCAACACTGTGCTTCATCTTCTAATCCTTCTTCGTTGGGAGCTAAATATAAGCATGCTCCCTTGAGTAGACCTTCCCATTCTTCTAGGACCTTGCAGCCTCCAAAGGTTCCTTTCATTCATTCAACTATTCCTAACATGAGAAAAAGAAAGGCCCCAACATTGACGAAGTCAAAATCCCATATTTTCAAACTCCCTATTCTTCCTAATATCTCTCACCCTACTATATATAGTAAGGGTTTACAATGCTCTATTTCTTGACCTTCATGTGTGGCTTCAACATATTCGCCCCCAAGGGTCCCTCTTCTTCCTCCCTTTTTGCTAAAAACCATGAGGAGGAAGGGAACCCACAGTCGAGGCTAAGGATCCTATGCCCTTGGCCTCTCTAGCATCTATTTTGGAGCATGTCCTTTTGTGAGTAATGGTTGCAAAGGTGGTTTTTTATGTCATCTTGATACCTCCTCAGGCTCTTGTTCCTAGTCCTCACCATCATTGGAATTCCTTCATCCTCTTCCCTTTCTACTCCTATTTCTATCTTACTTTCAACCTCTTCAAGAGATAGGGATGAACCTCACCCCAAGAGGTTGCAAGTATTCTTTGTACCTTCTTTGGAACCGCCTCTCCTCACCTCATTACCTATTGTTCCCTGACTTGTACAATCCATAGATATGCCTCACACAATGCCATGTCTAGTGTGGCCCTATCTGTTCCTCCCTCGTCTCGACATTGTAGCCTATCATCCAAGTGTAAGCTTGAGCAGGACCTTATCCCTAAATCTGGTTACAAGAATTATGCTCCTTCCACCTCTCTTACTTTTTGTTTCCTTATCATTGAGGATGTCCCTTCTTCATTAGATTTTATCACTTCTCCTCTTCTAGAGGTTCACATTGAGGCTCCTACTCTCTCACAATCTACAATTGACTCACCACACTCATCTCCAGACAAGTGTATGTTTGACTCTTTGGAGGATATTCCAGCATTGCCAACTACTTTCACAAAGTCATTAGCACTTGACTCACAAGAATTGATAGATGGGGACATTGAATAAACCACATCTCTAGCCTATTTTTAGGTGATACATCCAATATCACCCTATTCATTGTTTCATTGCAAGCTCACCCTCCTTCCCCATATGATCTAGATTGGGAGGAGGATGACTTGTTGGACATACTTGACTAAAGCAGTACCTTTCATGTCTTTAGATTAATTTTTTTTTATTTTTTGCACTCCCTCATGCTTATTTGTATATGTTTTAGTCTCTCTTGGTGGACCCAAGACACCCTCATGGATACTTGGATATAACACAAATGACCTATTGAGTACTTCTTCTATTTGTATCATGATTCTTCTCATTGTCATATATTGATTTTCAACATTTTAGGATGATGCAAAGTGTTGGGAGCATTTAGGCCTTCTTCCATGTTGACCCAACTTTTTATTTTTACTTTCTCTTCTTGTGTTCCTTCTTCATAATCTAGAATATTTGGGAATATGATGATGATTCATATGCAGTTGTATATAGATTTGTTCATATGAATCATACTAACCTCTAGTATCCAAATCCCCCTATCTCTCTCTATTATGTCTCTCTTATGATAGGACCCCAAAAAACTTGTGTTCCTTTGTGTAACATAAGGGTGGGGACTATCGTGTTCATATTACAAATATTTCATCTCATATCTCTTTTCAAATCATATTTGAATTCATCTATCTTATCTATTTTCTAGCATTGAGGTAACCCACTAGACTCTTTCTTTATGATTTTCTATGGCTCTCTTTTGTGGTCATCCTACAATATAGCATGTAGTAGTCATAGGTTGATTGGATTGTCATATGGTCCCCATCATAACACAACTTGATACCCATACATATCGGTGTCATCTTATATCGATATAATCTTTGATGTTTAAATCTCCACTTTTCTCCTAACATGTTTGTTTGTAGCTAACATGTTTGTGGTGATACATCTTAATCATTCTATGTAGGATGAACTCGTGTCTCTTCCCTGAAGGAAACTTTGTGCCCATAGAAGACTCTACTTCCCCTTTGCATCTTAGGTATAACACTCTCTCCCTTTTAAATTTTGTTGGTATTTCTTCTTGGACACATATGCTCACTAAAGTAGGGGGAAAAATGTAATGCCAAAAATTGCAACCCATGCAATTTCACATTCCATACATTCTCCTCTTTAGATAGACTAAGATAATTATGCTCTCTCGACTAAAAAATAATTTTAAAAGTATGTCTCTATATGAATGGAAAGTATAATCCTATCTCAGAATCTTAAGACATCAAAGTATGTCTCTACATAATTTGATGTGACAACCTCAAACTCAACAAGATTGCCTAGAGATAGGATTATACTTTTCATTCATATAGAGACATACATTTAAAATTGAATGAAAATATTTTAACTATTAATTTTTTTAAAATGAGTTGAAAATAAAAAACATTAAAAATGAAAACTAATTAAAATATCAAGTAGGAAATCTATAATTACATTAAGAAATAAAAAACACAACTAACATATATTTAAAAATAAATAAATAAAATTATGAAAAATAAATTAAAAGTTATATACAAAATTATAAGATATCTATTAATTAAATAAAAAATTCAAAAAAAACAAAAAAAACAATGTTAATAAAATAATTTATTTTAAGTTGAAAAGTACTTATAACCATTTTATAGAAATCAATTTATAACAGTGTAAATATCCCTACTTAAACACTAATAAACATTACAATATTATTAAACATACATTTCAATTTATCAAAAAATAATTTAGAAATGAGTGGTTTGAGAGTGATATGGCAATAATGATACATATATTCACTTATATATATATATATTGGTGCTAGGTTTAGTATTATCCTATAAATGATGGGGATTGTTATGATGCTCCTCGAATAATTTAATTTAAATAGTTTTATGATGAATTCCTTTCTATTATTTACTTCTTAGGTCATCAATTGTGAAAAAAATATAAATAAATAAATAATGTCATACATATATATATGTGTATATAAATAAATAATTTATTTTAGGAGATTTATATATATATATTAGTGCTAGATTTAGTATTATCCTATAAATGATGGGGATTGTTATGATGCTCCTCGAATAATTTAATTTAAATAGTTTTATGATGAATTCCTTTCTATTATTTGCTTCTTAGGTCATCAATTGTAAAAAATTTATAAATAAATAAATAATGTCATCAATTGCAATAATCAATATTCCCACACTCTCCATTGAAAGAGCCCCATGAAAAGCAAAGAGCAACGAGAAACTGATGGAATAAATTTGATGTCCAGTTAGTCGTATTCAGCATTGGAAAATTATTTTGATAATACTTTTGATAGGTAGGGTGGACCGTCAAATGATTCCAAAAGGTGACCCATCCGACAGTGTACATTAGGTAGCAATCAAATTTATGCTACAATTAAATAGTAGCACTAACACCCTAATAAGGTGCAATGGTTACACCGATAGGTTGATACACTTTGGTATTATATTATGAACATGTAGGAGCGGTGCAATTTTTTTGGGGATGAGCTTATGTGGTCTATGCAATTTGTCTTGAAGACCTGTACAACAAAAGGAATGGGGTGGCTAGGTGTGTAGAATAGGCGTTGATGAAGTCAAGTTGTAGAAGCAAACGAAATAGCCGATAGGCACAAATCAATTTTATTTTCCCTTAATGTTCTCCCTGCCGGTGTTAGCATTAGACTGGAGGAAATCCTGGTGGGGGAAGCCAAACATTGATGTTTGAATAGATCCATTCCATCGTCTAAAAGAAAAGGGAAGAATTTAACCAACACATTCGGGTCTTCCAACAATGCAAGGTCACGAGGACAAGGAATGCCCTTACCCAATGAAGTTGTGGCCAAAGTCCTTTCCAAACCAACCAACATGTCCTTCCTAAACAACCACTTTATGATCACCCTCGAATCAGCCTTGGAAACCCCCATATCTAACAAACTAGCTAAGACATAGGATGAAATGTTAGAGTCCGACTAATATCCCTCCACACCCGCCATAAACCCTTTACTAGTGAGGCATTTTACTTTGCGAAGGTGAGATAATCTAGGTGTTGAATTATGTGACACAGCCAGAGAGAAGTCATTGGGAAAATATATATCTCTCTCACTCATATACACACACTCCCTCTTTCTCCTTTTCTACCTCTATCTCTATCTCTCTATCTTTTCGACTATGTATACCTCTTTCTATTACTTATATCTATCACCTTCTTTCTCTCTCACTCTTTTCCCCTCTATCTCTATCTCCCTATCTCTTCCCCCCCTCTCTCTATATCTCATCATGTGTACCCCTCTCTTTCTCACTCATCTCTCTATATCTTTCTATCTATATCTCTCTTTATCTTTCTCCCTATCTTTCTCCCTATACATCTATATCCTTTCCCGCTCCCCCCTTCTTCTCTCTCTATCTTATTCATTCCATCTCTTCTACTCTATATCTTTATCTTTATTTCTCACTCATTTCTCTATCTCTTTCTATCCATATCCTTGTCTATGTATATCTACCTATCTATATATCTCCCTATCTCTTTATCTCTTTTCCTATCCCTCTCTATCTCTCTATATCACCCTTTATCTATATGTCTCCATCTCCATCTCCCTCTATCCCCCTCTTCTTCTCTCTCCCTCTCTACATATATCTCCCTCTTCCCCATCTCTCCTCTTGCTCCCTCCTTCTCCCCCTATCCATCTTTATATCTCAACCTTTATCTCCCTTTATATTTCCATATATCTCTACATCTATTTCTTTCTCTTCCCATTTATCTATATCTTCCTCTCTCTCTCTATCTCCCCCTATTTCTATCTCCCTCTCCATATCTATTTGTCTTTCTCTACTTCTCTCTATTTTTCTTTCTTTTTCTCTTTTTCTCTCTCTCTCTCCTCCTCTCTCTATATCTCCTTATATCTCTATCTTTATATCACTCCATCTTTCCATATATCTCTCTCTATATCTCTATCTCTCACTCTTCCTCTTCTTCTTGATCTCATTATCTCTTCCTTTCTATCCATCCCTCTCTATCTCTCCCCTTTATCTCCCTATCTCCCTATCTCCCTATCTCTCTATCTTTATTTCTCCCTCTATCTCTCTCTATATCTAATCTATTTGTCTCCCTTGTTCTCTCTCATTCTATATTCATCTCTACCTCTATCTATTTGTGTCTCTTCCTCTCTCACTCTATATTCATCTCTACCTCTATATTCCTCTCTTCCTCTCCATCTCTAGAAATGTTTCCCTCTCTCTACCCATCCATCTCTCCCCCTATCTCTCCCCCTCCCTCTTCATAAACCTTCATTGTCTTTTTGATTGAAAGATTTTCTTTCACTCATTTTTAGAGACCTTTGTTGCACAACAATATCATTTTATGAATGGCCAACCAATTGAACTCATGTAATACACAAATTTAAAAAATTTCCCTAATTGACATTCCACAATTCTCGGCATACCCATTGCACACCAAGGTGCGATTGCTAATATTTATAAATACAAAACTCAAAAATTTAAAAAATCCTTTAAAAAACTCAATTTCCCCTTTTTTCAATCATATATGGATTCGTGCTTACCAAGACTCGTAATAATTTAGTTAACTATTTACATTTAAATGTATGAAATTTGAAAAGTTATTTTTTATTATTTTATTAGGTAATTGATATAGTTTAGTTTTTAATATTAATATTATATTTTTAAAGTGTATAATTTTTACTTAGATTTTTTTTATTAAAAAGATGTTAAATTATTTTATTAGGTAATCAATATAGTTTAGTTTTTATATTACTATTATATTTTTAAAATATATAATTTTTATTTAGAAATTGTTTATTAAAAAGAAGTTAAAAAATGAAAATTAAGTAACTTTTAATATTTATATTTTAGATTGATGAATGTTTAGAATTCATATATTCATTGATTTTTATTTTAAAATGATTAAAATCTGATCCGCAAGGCCACCAGTAATCTCCCGACCTCCTGTCATGTTGACTCCCACAGGTTTTTATGCATCAAATGGCCTGATGGGACCGTTCTTAACAAAATCAAAGCCAAAAACATCTACAACACTATTGGGCACTCCGAGGCTGTTATAGACCACATTAACAAAGTCTGGTACTTGTCTCTTGATACCCGTGCGTGGAAGAACATATTTGACATTCTGTGGAAAGGGCCCATTGAACCCAAGATTAAATGTTTTAACTGGCTGGTCATTCTTGATAGACTCCCTATCAGAAAAGATCCCCTTGGTACTGATATTTGTCCCATGTGCAGGTTACCTGAAACTGGTAGACACATTCTTTTGGACTGCATGTTTGCTAAAGAGATTTGGCATTTATTTGGCATTTTGTATCCTTCTTTTATTAACAGCTTTGAGAGTATTACCGGTTATATTGTTGGTTTGAAAAAAGATACTAATTTATTTTGGAAAATCCTCTCCTCTGTGATTTTGTGGCAAATCTGGAAGTGTAGAAATGAAGAGAGGTTTCAGAATAATCCCAAAATTCTTACTGAGTCTTTTCGAAAACTCATCTACCTAAAATTTTTTTTGCAGGTCCGCACCACCATGTTGATTGAAAAAGAGAAGCTCAAGAGGTTCCTCAAGAATGGCTCTGCCACGTTCTTCATTTACGAGATGCAAGGTGGTTATGCCTGGCGGCAAACTATGGACGATCTGCAGCTTTTTGAGAAAACGTGCAAGATCCTGATCCAAGAAGTGAAGAACAACAGGAAAGTCAATAAGGAGCAGGTCCTCATGTTGGCCCAGATTCAGGAAACCAAACACATCGTTTGGATGGAAGGCGCCTTGGGCTGGGTGGCTTGGGTTGATACCATCGATGACACCGTTCCCTAGTATTTGCTATGTTCTGTAACAGCTTATATCTGTACTGTGCGTAGTTGTATATATATTTTTTGTATTGCTGTTCTCTGGTGCTCTTGATGTGAGGCTTGGCCTCCCTTGAGCCTTACTCTTCGGTGCTCCCTCGGGGCCTTTGTTTTGATCTCTCTATATATAATACAAAAAAAATGATTAAAAAAATTAAATTAAAAAAATAATTAAAAATCTTTTCAATTTTTTTTGAAGATAAATAATTTTTAATAATTTTTTGTATATTTATAATTTATTTTATTTTATTTTTTCTACCTACTAATTCCAAACGACACAGCGAGACTGATATTAATAACTCTAACCTTGATATTAATAACTCTAACCTTACGCTAATTCAAATTCTAATACTAATTTTAGATAATATGATTAAGTGACAAACAATTGAGTATTCCATAAAATGTCATTTACATTTCTAAAGATTTGAAAACAAAATAGGGACCCTTCTTTCCTTTAAACCATACACATCAATGCTTTTGTAATGATTACATTGTTATTAATAATATAACTATCAATTAAAATTTAAACTTTTAATGATTTGCAACCATGCAAAACAAGCACGATTGTCTTCACTCATAGACTTAACTCATTTCTTCAAATTAATTTCCCCCTCCATTGGAAAATGTTAAACCAATGAAACAACTGCAGGATGCTCATAATTTGACATAACAAAGAAATCTGTGGTAAGATGTACGAATTAATTTCATTAGACTATTTTTCAAAATATACAACTCATTGTATGATATTTAAATAAAAAATTACCTGAATAAACTTAATAAATAAATACAATAATAAAATATTAAATTAACATATTTAATCTTTGCCTAAAATAAAACTAAAAATAGGGTAAACTTTAAACAAACAAATTAAAAAATTAACTATAAAATATAAATGCGCTTACCTTTTTTACAGTAGAAACTAATAAACTAAACACAAATCTTTGGCCTTAATTACCTACATTATTTACTATTTTTTATAAAAAATGGAAAAAAGGTACTACCCACGAGGTAATGTCAGAAACTATCTTCTACAGGAAAACGTTGATCTATGCCAATTTTTAAAAGTCCTAATAGATTTTTATCGTTCACGTGACCGGCGCCAATTTTTAAAAGTCCTAATTAGTCAATGACTCATTCTGAATACATCATGAACACCGAGATTCTATGCGTCCCAAAATCTTTGAAGTGACACGGATATTATTAGCCGAGATTCTATGCGTCCCAAAATCTTTGAAGTGACACGGATATTATTAGCCGAGATTCTGTGCCGATATTCGTGGGGTTTCCGGCACTAATATTTAAGCCGACATTCGTGGGGTTCCCGCCGGCGTCAGACTGGGGGAAATGCCGGTGGGGTTCCCCCACATAAAATAGCCTATCGGCTAAATATATATTTCTTTGTCGCCGTGACATTTTAGGGACATGTGACGATAATATATTCTCCGATGGAGAGGAGATTCCCATGCTGTTTTGACTTTGCACCGACAAATTTAAAAGCAAAAGATTACATCATTAGGGCGATATTATAAATTTAGAAATTTAATAAACATTAGAAAGGTATTTTATATCAGTAAAATAATTCAAGGCATATTAAAATAATGCTTCTAGATGACATGAGTGGACGTAGATTTTTAATTGTTAGGGTAAAGTGGGGATTTGGGAGGTAGCGAAATAAAATGTGGGGTTGGGCTTCTCCAATTATTTAAACAAGCTTCATGGTTGAAGGGGTGCTCAAAGACAATCCCAGTGCATTTTTGTTTCTCTTGGATGGTTTGCTAAATTTAAACTGCTTTCGCTTTCTTGTCCTTGTCTCCACAACACGAAGGGACTCCTGTGACGCGTAGGACATAAGCTTAGACCAACTGCTGTCTCACGCCCTCTATAAGTTGTACGCCACCTTGCCTTTTTTCTTGCAACTGCAAAAGCTATTCATTTCACCTCCCCCATCATTTCTTCCAATTCTATTCATAGCTAGCCAAAGCAATGACCAACAGTACTGTCCATCTTGTAGTTGGGATTCTAGGTATGTTTAGCCTGCTTCTTGTTGATTATGCTACTGCTTTATTAATTGGTGGTCTAAGTTGTGTGGTATGTGTGATGCAGGAAGTTTTATTGCTTTGCTCATGTATTCTTCCCCCATGTAAGTTATAGGATTCCCCCATGGGCAATGTCTTAGACCATTGAGTTGGCTCATAATTCTAATAATTTTCGTTTTGTTTCTGCAATCTTGAGCAGAACTACTTTCAGAAGAATCATAAGCAAGGGATCAACGGAGGATTTTTCAGGTGCTCCTTATGCAATAGCGCTCTTCAATTGCCTTATCTATTCCTTGTATGGGTCTCCTCTAGTCAGCCATGAGTGGGACAACGCTCCTGTCATGTTTGTCAACTGCATTGGCCTGGTTCTTGAGTGTTGTTTCATTGCTATTTTTCTCATCTTTGCTCCCTCCAGAACCAAGGTGGTTATTTTGCTCTGTAATCATGTTCCTGCTTCTCTTTGTTTGGCTAACATTGAATCTACAAGAGGCATCTATCTCAGACGAGGAAAGTCAGTTCGAGCTGGTTATTATGTTATAATTATTTAGTGTACTGTTTTATTGAATTTGATCATTTTGTGTTTGTTATTGCAATTTTAACTTATTAGTGCACTATTTTGTTGGATGTCGATTGTTTTGAGTTTGCGTTTTTTCTTTTTCATAATTTGTGAGAGCACTCTTTTGTTTAAACTTTGATAAAAAGTTGATATTTGGCCTAAGTTTCCACTGTTTGTGTAGTATGATAAATAAGTTGATAGAACTGTATATGTTTTCCACAGATCCTGTATTATAATATTAATATTGTATAAATTTTCCAGAGATCCTGTACTATAATATTAAGATTGTTTTTAGATTTACTTCGTATGTTTTAGATTATACACAGTAATCCATCATTTCTTGATTTGACATTCAAAATTCTATCTTCGCCCACTCTTCTTCTTTCCATTCAGGGATTTCGCCAATAAATTAATGAACGATTCAAGCTATCGTTAACAAAAGAGTAGAAGGCTACATGATAAAGAGCTTTCCTCTATCTTCTCCCACTCTTCTCCCTCTGATCTATGGACTTCGTCAATAAATCGATGGGTAAGTATCAATGTTCAGTAACCCATCAAATCTTCTCCCACTCTTCTCCCTCTGATCTATGGACTTCGTCAATAAATCGATGGGTAAGTATCAATGTTCAGTAACCCATCAAGCCACCCCTAGCAAAAGAGTAGTAGACTACCTATCAAAGAGCTCTCTTCCATCTTCTCCCACTCTTCTTCCTCCCATCCATGAACATTGTCAATAAATCAATAGGCAACTATGAAAGTTGACTACCCCATCAAGCCACCCTTGACAAACGAGTAATAGGCTACCTATCAAAGAGCTCTCCATCTTCTCCCAGTCTTCTCCCTCTCATCGACAGACTTCGTCAATAAATCGATGGCTAAGTATCAAAGTTGAGTAACCCATCAAACTACCCCTGACAAAAGAGTAGTATGCTACCTATCAAAGAGCTCTCTTCCATCTTCTCCCACTCTTCTTCCTCCCATCCACGAACATTGTCAATAAATCAATAGACAACTATCAAAGTTGACTAACCCATCAAGCCACCCCTGACAAAAGAGTAAAAAGAGTAATATTCTACCCATCAAAGAGCTCTCCATCTTCTCCCACTCTTCTCCCTCCCATCCAGACTTTATAAATAAATCAATGGACAACTATCAAAGTTGAGTAACGCATCAAACCACCCTTGGAAAAAGATTAGTAGGCTATGTATCAAAGAGCTCTCCTCCATCTTCTCCCACTCTTCTCCCTCCCATCCATGGACTTCAGCAATAAATCAATGGGCAACTATGGAAGTTGAGTAACCCATCAAGCCAACCCTAGTGAAAGAATAATAGGCTATCTGTCAAAGAGCTCTCCTTACGACTAAGAGAATATCCCACTTTGAGTTTGGATTTGATCCAATTTCTTCTCCTACTTCACCTCATTTTCTTGATGATGGATCACTCAAATACAAAAAGTAAATGGGAAGCAATCTTATTAAAAAGTTGATACATATGGATATTTAAATTAGAAAAGATTTTATATGCAGATACCATTAAAGATCGTAATGGTAACGAATACGTTGAAACTCAAAAGTGATGGCAATCCATTTAGCTTTCTCCCTGATATGCAATAAAAGTTACTCAAATATTGTGGGCAGGTGTTAACGGCTAGGATGTTGGTGGGTTTGGTGATGGTTTTTGGCAGTATTGCGACGGTTTCATTTGTGGCAATGCATGATCGCAAGCAAAAGCAACTTCTGGTCGGCACAGCAGGAATGGCAGCCACTGTCTTTCTATACTTCGCTCCGCTATCCGTTATTGTACGTTCCGCCTCGCCTGCTATACTAGCTTTTCCAGTCTAACATACAACACTTTACAAAAAGCTGGTCCTGAAAATTGAGACCAGCAAATTACCGTCGATTCTTGTAGAAACTGGTAATTCAAACCAAGAGCGTGGAGTGAATGCCATTTAACTTGTCCTTCTTCACCTTCGCCGGCAGTCTTTTGTGGCTGGCATACGGTGTTATTGCTAAAGACATCATGATCATGGTAGGTACTGGAATTTACATATACATGAGAAATAAGGATGAAATATTTGAATCATAACCTTATTTTGATTACATTGTTTTGAATGCAGGCCCCAAATTTTTTAGGAGTACCATTGGGTTCGGCTCAGATGGTGATATACTGTATTTATAGGCGTAGGAATGGGCTAATCAACGAGGAAACAACTGATCAAGGAGATCAAGTCATCGCAGACACAACAGAATACCCTGCTTATCAAGACTTGGAAATGCAATTAAATAAAAAGTCGGTGAACCTTGCTCAGGAAGGAGTCGTGGAAATGAAGTGAAAAACATTAGTAATCAAAGGCGGCAACTCCTGCACTCCGTTATCTGTAGATTTGGTTTGAGTTTAAGGTTTCATGATTGGGTGTGGAGTGTGTATATGCAAAGGGTGATTATTATTCTGTGCTGAAAATTGGTGTATCTATAATGTGTTTTTTTTTCCTGCTTCTATATTTATGCAACTGGTCATTGTACAAAATTTGAACGACCAAGAATTTCTCTTCTATGTAAGATTTAATCGGACTGCTGACAGTCGCCAGGGTCTTAAAACCGATGCGCAGATCTCTTTGTCCTCCGACGCATTTGCATCATAAATTCGAAAGAAGCAAACACCATGTTCAAATTACACCAAACATGATTTACTCTCCACGAATGTCTTTTGTACACCCCATGTTCTTAAACATTGACACCTCAATACTTATAAGATATTTAGACATGTAAAACTGACCCAACATTTATCACACATTTTAAATGACATTTTCACATCATTGACATCATTATTATCAAACATCAGTGCATTTTACATCAACTGAATTCAAAATCTTAATTTCTTCATTTCACATCAATTGCATCCAAAACCCTAATTTATTTGATTAATTGAATAGTACGACATTATTTAATTAATTCAAATTTTCATCATATTTTATTAATTAAATAAATTTTATTTATTTAATAAATCTTAAAACTCTATTTCTACTATTAATTGAATAATATGACATTATTTAATTTATTCATTGTTTCATCAATTTCAATCAATTAAATAACATTTATTTAATAAAGTCTTAATCTTACTTTATTTCCTCGTGATTAATTAAATAACACCAATTATTTAATTGTGTTGCTAATCCACCTTATTCTCTTAAGTTGATTAAATTATTGAATCATAATAATTTAATTAACTCATTTTCCCTCCAAATTTGAATAAATAAACTATTCAAATCATCATCAAAAATCAGATTAAACTAGTGCAACTTTGTTTGCAAAAGTCAAACTTGATTTGCATGTTCAACTCCAAAAAAGATTAATTAATTAAATCAATTAATTGAAATATCCTCACCACATTTGAGCAAATTGTTTTTAACATGATTTCCTCACCAACTTTCTTCAATCTCACAAATCACTCTGCATAATTTCTTCAATCCCATTAAAGGCTCAAATTGATTTATTCAATTTCATGAATTGCTCCACACATTTCATCAATTTCACAAATTGCTCAACAAAATTTCTTCAATCACACAAATTATGTAATCTATTTTGCATAGATTATTCATGTCTAAATCTTCTTAACATCTCTCAACCATCGATCTTGATTCAACATTGTTTAATACTGATCATCCATTTTAAATCTCAATTTCTATTTAACAAACATCTTTCCTCACAAAAAGAGATCGAAGAATGAACATCATTTGCACAATGAAGTACTACCAATATTCCTAAACACCATTAGCAAAACTTCAACATATCTTCAATCAACCAACACATGCATCAAAGCTTCTTGCATGCAACAATGGAGGCTTCATAGTGATATGAACAATTCAACATCATGTGAACACATTCTGACATGGGATGGTAACTTCTCTTTTGCTTTGAATTTCATTGTGATAATCATAGGATTTCAATTATATTTTCAGTAGCTTAGAAAGTCATTTCATGAGTGTAGGAATAGATCTAAATTAGTTGTTTTTAATTTAGATTACATTTTATTTCAATTGCTTTTATCTTGTTTAGACTCTATGATTTTCCCCCTCACACATTACTAATAATATAATGTTTTATAATGCACATCTCACATAAATGAATACTAAAGTATTTGACATACAAAGATCAAGCAATTTATGAAAAAATTCTTTATGGACAATTATAAAAAAAAAAAATTGTTAATGGAGGATTTTATATCATTCACAAGATTGTTTTGATATTTAATACATGAGTGTCAAGGTTAAAATTGTGGGAATGATCCCAACCTCATCTCTTACAATATCAAACACTTGCACTCATCAAGGGTCCATTAACATAAATTTGTAAATGCTTGATCTAATGAAGTTACAAATGGAAACTCATCCCCAATATCAACACTCAAAAATAACACCCGAATGAAATTTGAACCTTGATGGCAAGGATAACAACACCACAACTAAACCATCACACTATGCCACTACTAGCAAATTTATAAATTATTAAATTATATTAAAGAAAAAAATTATGTCTCCAAGTACTCCCATCTCCTATTTTTCAAAAATAGATATACCTATACCAGTACTAGTCTCATGTACCAATACTTGTACCAATCTCCTAGCAACTAGGATTTAATGTGTATAAAGAGAATCAAATTAAACAAGATATCAACCAATAATTTTATCATCTAAGCCACTATTTCCTACAGTTACATCTTCACAAATAGGTCCCTTGGGAGATGCACCACCTCACTCTATTGCATCATTCTAAACTTGACCTTGTTCTCTAGCATCAAGGGACACAAAGGAAGTCTGAAATTGACTTCATAAATAGGCCAAAAAGAAGTTGGAGAACCATTAGCATTAGCAACTAGAATAAACTCATAATCACCATCCCCTTCATTGAATGCAATATCATCTTCCACACTCTACGTTGACCCAAAACCAACAAACTTATTGATGCTCAAAGTAATCATTTTTAAACTATTCCACCCTTCTTCATCCATCTCAACCTCGTCTTAGTCAAGATCATGCTTAGTAAGAAGAGCAACCCTTGGGAATTTCCCTATGCTTACCAACTAATCATGGTAAATATTCATGGAGACCTTATCATCAAACTTGCTCAGTTTAGTCTATGACACAATAAGTTATAGTTCAATATTGAGTACTCAAGAAAACTATAAGTACCCACCTATTACTTTGGAACACATCTTCTTTCCTAAATTTCACAAAAACCAAAGAACCTTAGTGGACATGACCAACTATAACTTACTATAAAATTTTTTAACATGTCTATCACAACTACTAAGCCCAAACAACATATGATACCATTTAAAAACATTCTTTGTACAAGCATAGTCCAAGTGTCATGTCCCCAAAATTACGACACTAAAAAATCTAACCTTGAAATACGAATGAATAAATTACATATTTAAAATATTATTATAGTTATATTTATCACATATAATGTTGTAAATATTAAAATATGAGTACTAAAAACTATATTTTAAGAATAATCTAATATAAAAAATAAAACAATAAGTATTAAAATAAGAAAAAATATTAGCCAAACATACTAAATCACTCATATAGTCCTAAAGACTAGTAATTAAAAACAATTATGAAAAGTTGTGATTAATAATAAGGAAGAAAACTTTAATTACTAAACAAGACATCGATTGGGGTTGAAAATTCATGCCTTGTCCCTACCGTGGGATATAAAATGAAGAATATATTTGCAATTAAAGGGGGGGAAGTATATACAAGGAAGAGATAAAAAGAAATGGAATATATACAATTAGCATCATTAAGTTATAGTTATATATATATATATAGAGAGAGAGAGAGAGATAATTTATATACATATATATATATATATATTTTATGATTGCGTAATAATGATACTTGCAACAATTATTAAGCCTTATAAATAATGAAGATTCTTCAATATAAACATAAGTAGAGTATGTATATGAATTATCCTCACCCTATGATCAATCCAATATAAGGTTGAAGGAGGTGAGTAAGGAATCAAAAAACATGGAGAGATACAACAACTCAGGTGATGTCCTCACTTAGCAATAATATTTAGCATATTTTGAATATAAGAAACAAATAATTCTAATTTGATTATTAATAGAATGCTTTCTTTAATCTTATCATAATGAAAATTATTCTAGGAAATAATGAACTTAAAGAACCATTGATAAATGAAAATATATTTTATTATAGGCATGAAATAAATCTTGGATGAATGCAAATATATTTGGTTGCTAAAAGATTGTCTTCTCCATGTTTGTATACCTACTAGTGAGGAAGGGCTTGAGAAAAGTGGTTCCTAAAAACCCCCACTTAAATGGCCATGGAGGGGTGGGGATCCCACTTAATAATCCACTGCAACCATGGAGGGTGGTAGGCCTAAGCCACTTATAAGCTCCGCTAGCTTCCCCCAGTAGGTCATGTGTCTTTTGAGGTGATGACGTGGGTAGAGAAAGTAGATACAAGTGGTTCCACTAAGAATTCCACTCCGAGTATGGATTGGTATTGGTTTGGACATTCAACTTGGGGCCAAGGGGTGGGTTGTCTTGGCAGGATGCTTGTGCCCTTGGGCTTAGATGGATAGCTTCAGGTGGATCTATCCATGTCACTCCTCTTATGTCTTTGTTACCGTTTTGTGATTATGTTTATATTTGGATATCTGGATATTAATGCTAACAAACATATGTATATGTGGGAATTTTGTTCATATGGTGAATGAAGATTTCCAGATACAAGATCATTTTATTAAAGAGAACATTTATTTGATAGGGAAAACTGGGCAAGGGATATTACAATGGTATAAGAGCATCTAAACTGATGTCCTGTGCATGCTTGAGCTACCTGCTCACCTACTTGAGCTAGTTGCCTACTTGAGCTAGTTTCCTATTTTCTTGAGTCAGTTTCCTACTTGCTTGAGTTGGTTGCTTGCATACTTGAGCTACTTGCTTTCTTACTTGAGCTAGTTGACTACTTGCTTGAGCTGGCTGCTTGTGTGCTTGAGTTGATTGCTTACTTGCTTGAGTTGTTTGCTTGCATGCTTGAGTTGGTTTCTTTCATGCTTGAGGTATCTACTTTTCTACTTGATCTAGTTGCTTTTGTGCTTGAGCTATTCACTTGTCTCTTTGAGCTGGTTGCCTAGTTTCTTGAGCTACTCATTTGCCTACTTGAGCTACTTGCTTGCTTAGTTGAGCTACTTGGTTTTTTGCTTTAATTTCTAATTCATAGGGAGTCCATCATTGTGTTTACTCTATGCCTAAAAAAGTCCCATCATTGTGTTTACTCTATGCCTAAAAATTATGAAACTGTTTGGGGTTGGGAGGCACTAACAAACTAACTTATCTTAAACTGAATTATTATCCAAACACAATATTAAAAAGTTGTGACTATTTGTGACTCCCTCAAATTTGTGATATAAAAGGAGGGCATTTCATCAGGGGAATCCAATTAAGAATAGGACCTTAGTTAACTTTGCAAGAGACTTAAATTAAGCTCTCAAGAATACTGAGGAGGTGTGAAAGGACGTAACTCCTACTATGAAAAGATGTTTGAAATTTTGATTGCTTGAGGACAAGCAATATTGGGTGGGGAGGATTGTCATGTCCCTAAAATTATGACACTAAAAACTCTAACCTTGAAATACAAATGAATAAATTACATATTAAAAATATTATTATAGTTATATTTGTCAAATATAATGTTGTAAATATTAAAATATGAATACTAACAATTTAAATATTATTATCATAATACTAATATATATATATATATAATAACTATATTTTAAAAATCATCTAATATAAAATATAAAACAATAAGCATAAAATAAATATATATCATATCAATATAAATGAATAACTATAAAATAATAAACAATATTAGCCAAACATACTAAATCACCCATATAGTCCTAAAGACCAATGATTAAAAATAATTATGAAAAGTTGTGGTTATAATAAGGAAGCAATCTTTAATTACTAAACAAGACATCGATTAGGGTTGAAAACTCATGCCTTGTCCCCACTGTGGGATATAAAATGAGGAATATATTTGCAATTAAAGGGGGGGGAAATATATACAAGGAAGAGATAAAAAGACACATAATAAAACAATTAGCAACAATAAGTTTATTATTATTATGAATATATATATATATATATATATATTATGATTGTGTAATAATGATACTTGAAACAATTATTAAGCCTTATAACTAATGATGAATCTTCAATATAGACATAAGTAGAGTATGTATATGAATTGTCCTCACCCTATGATCAATCCAGTATAAGGTTGAAGGAGGTGAGTAAGGAATCAGAAAACATGGAGGGATACAACAACTGAGATGATGTCCTCACTTAGCAATAATATTTAGCATATTTTGAATATGAGAAACAAATATTTCTAATATGATTATTGATAGAATGATTTCTTTAATATTATCATAATGAAAATTATTATAGGAAATGATGAACTTAAAGAACCATTGATAAATGAAAATATATTTGATTATAGGCATGAAATAAATCTTGGATGAATGCAATTGTATTTGGTTGCTAAAAGATTGTCTTCTCCATATTTGTATACCTACTAGGGAGGAAGGGCCTGAGAAAAGTGGTGCCTATGAACCCCACTCAACAATCTGCTGCGACCATGGAGGGGTGGGGGTCCCACTTAACAATCCGTTGTGACCATAGAGGGGTGGTAGGCCTAGGCCACTTCTAAGCTTTGTTGGCTTCCCCCAGCAGGTCATGTGTCTTCCAAGTGATGACGTGGGTAGAGAAAGTAGGTACAAGTGGTTCCACTAAGCACACTACTCCGAGTATGGAATGGTCTTGGTTTGGACATTCAACTCAAGGCCAAGGGGTGGGTTGTCCTGGTAGGATGATTGTGCCCTTGGGCTTAGATGGATAGCTTTAGGTGGATCTACCCATGTCACTCCTCTTATGTCTTCATTACCATTTTTTGATTATGTTTATATTTGGATATGTAGATATTAATGCTTACAAATATATGTATATGTGGTAATTTTTTTCATATGGTGAATGCAGATTTCAATCCAAGATCATTTTATTAAAGAGATCATTAATTTGATAGGGAAAACCAGGTAAGGGACATTACACCAAGCAATAAAAAATGCTTTCCAATCGAACTGAAGATAAAGACATTAAATGAAAATATGAATAGTAGACTCAACAACATTGCACAAAAAGCAAAGACAATATAAAATCCACACAATCTAATAGTGGTGCCCACAACCAAATTTTTATGAAGCATCAACCATCTAAATGAGTTTTTATGGATTTAAGATGAGAAGACCAAATAATAAAAATTTATCCAACCATCTTTCATTAAGATGAGCTAATGACCAGTTTGGATTGAGCTTTATGGGAAAATCTTTGGAAAAGGAGAATTTATCACACAACTACCTAGATGAGATATCCAACAAAGGGGGATAGTTAACCCACCTCAAATTTTCCCAATTCAAGTGTCAAAATTGTGCCTGATACCAGAAGCAAAAGTCTTGAAAGCATTGGAAAGCAAAGAGTAAGTCCTTCCATAAGGCTGGTAATTTCAAAACCAACTTCAAAAATGGCAACAAGCCATTTCACATCTATAAAAAATATCAGCATAAGTCTTAATACCTTTACCAAACCATCATCTAGTAGGTAAACTTCTAATATTAGCTAAAGGCTAATTCCTATAGGCCAAATTCCACCAAATAGACTTGAAAGTTTGGCAGCAAGTACTAGACCAAGAGAAGAAATCTTATCCTACCACAAAATGTTTGTCACATTCCCAGGCCCTACAAATAATAAAAAAAAAGACCCTACTGGCTTTACAGCTAAGTTATCGGGTCCTTTATATTTGACCCAGGTACGCATGTGGGTATGGTTCGAATACGTGTTACATTGACTATTTTGGTTGTTGATTATGTTGCATTGAGTGGAATATTCTACTTTTCACTAAGTCATGATCAATATTGACCAAGAAACTAGTAAGGTATGTAGGCTTCTTTGAGTTTTTATTTTGTCTACTATATTTTTTAAGGAGAATCAATTATGGTACTTGTGAAGTGATCATGAATTGAACTATTATAGGTTATTAAGTGAAAATTATGTTGTGTTTTATTTATTGGTAATTATAAGCATCATTTTTCTTATAATTTATAATTTTGAACATATATATTCCCGTACCTGTACCCAAGGAAAAATATTGTCATACCCGTATCCGTACCCATATCTGAACCCGTATCCTACCAAAAACTTAGCTTTATAGAGAAGAACCCAAACAAAAGGGCAATAGAATGTAGCCCTTTCCAGTCACATTTTCCCATGGGCATACAATGAGTAATATTGTGTCTACAAGAACATTTCAAGGTTCTCCCATTTGAAAAGATCTAAATATCCATCTCATTGCAAAAGAGACCCCTTGAAGTCTAAGATCCTTCAACCCAAGTCCTCCTATACTCTTAGGATTGCAACAAACTTCCCAAGCCATAGAATTCCTTTTTTGGATGTCTTTCTCATCAAACCACAAGATGTCTTGGATCATTTTATTCAGCTTCCTGATATAAGAACTATTGAACAGATAACATGAGGCATGAAAAATACTATAGGAAGAAAGAAACTATTAATGCACATGAAACCTCCAAGCCAAAGAGAGTAGATAACCCTTCCAAATGGTTATATTCTTACTAATTTTATCAAAGACCCACAACCACATGTCTTCAAAAGAATGTTTGAGAGAAAAAGGGAACCCCAAATATCTAACAATTTTATTAGGCTGTCTGTGCACCCACCAAGACTATCCAATATCAAAAACCCAACAAGTGCAGAGCTTCCCAGCTCAATATCATAAAATTATGATTAGTAATCTTAGATATTGAGGCAAAGTAGTAAACATCAAACCTAGAAGTCAACTGATCATAGTTGTTCTTATCAAGAATAGGAAGTTAAGATGTATCATCAGCAAACTGGGTTTCAACCAACATGAATTAATCTAGTAAAGAAATACCCCCATCAGGGAGGGCTGAACAAGAGTCCCTAGAAAGGTAATAATGGATTTCAATAGAAATGACAAAAATTGAGGGGGCTAAGGGGAATCTTTATCTAATAGATCTTTGGAACACAAATGGATATATAATCTCACCATTTATCTCCACTTGAGAAAAAGCATTTTGAAACAACACCTCACCTATCCTACTAAAAAAGCCTCTAAACCCTAGCACCTTAAATTCCAGCAAAGTAAGGAGCCACTAAATTCTGTCATCAGCTTCTTCAAAATCAAGAAGAGCCACGCATGCATTTTTCCTTGAAACTTTGGCCCAATGTATTTGTTCTTAGCAGCTGATTAAATAATCCAAAATGAATCTACCTTCAACAAAACTAGTTTAAGTGCCATGACGATTTTAGAAAGTACTTTACTTACCCTATTAGCCAAAACCTTGACCAAGATTTTGTAAGATATGTTCAAAAGGGTAATGGATCTCCTATTTTTGACTTGAGTTACGTCACCCTCCTTAGGGATAGTTGATACGAACTCTGTTGATGTCCTTACCCAAAGAACCGCCATGAAAGGCCTCCTTATACATCCCAAGAAACAAAGAAACAATCAAGATTCATACACAAGGGGGAATGATTTAGAAAATTAAAGATTTCCATGAAGCCTTGGAAAATTTTATTTATTCCCAAATCATGTATTTGGACTTGTCTTTTTTCATTTAATTTTTTTAAAATTGACAAACTGTTTATTGCAAATTATATCCTTTGAATTATATGGACAACCATCAAAAGAACAAGAATGAAGGAGCTTTTCCAGAAGCAATGTTGTGAGCTTTTGTATGACTAAAAAGAAAACAACCTCCTTTTTGGAAATCTGGCTACTCTAACTTAAATCTTTACTTCCAAAATGCTTACCAGTCATAACATATTCAGGAGGTGCATACCATACGTCCCCATGACTAGAATAGAGACATGAGTTTTGTCTCCTTCAGGTCCATCTTTTGCAAGCCCAAAGTCAGAAAGCTTTGCAATGTAATCCTGGACCACAAAATCATCAGAGTAACAAAAACACAATTAGAAAATGGAATGTTGAGGTTTTAGATACACAAAAGGAGAACTTAAAAAAGTTGAGGTTTTAGGAACCAACTGCATCCGAAAGATTATTTGAAGTTTTAAAATCCTGATAAATCACAGGTTTTTCAGCCCCTCCATGAAGGTATGCCAGGCCCTTTGCTGCAGCCAATGCGATGTTCATCCTGGTAGACCACGGGAGAGGAAGAGCCCCTTCTGCGTGCACAATTTATAGCCAAAGGAAATAAAACATCCATAAAACTATTCTATAAAGAAAAGAAATTTGTAAATCAAATCATATCTCCATGTTCAAACTTAGAATCATAAAAAATTAAGATTATGAAGGCTCTTTTACAGAAATATTAGTTATGATGTAAAGTTCAAAATTACAGCTCTTTTGAATTTTCAATAAATGTCCTCACAAATCAATAAATGTTGATGTATATCTGAAAAAATGTGACAAATATAAACACCACAACATAATACTGTAGATACAAGTGTTAAGCATCTGTAAACGTAGAACAAGATTTAATAAAATGAATGTTTAATCAGTTTGTGCTTCTCAAAGATGCTACCCCTGAGTAACACTATACAGCTTAATTGTGTGCAACATGACCATCAATCCATAGAAAAATAATATTGGGATACCATGCAAATGGCCACATAATTGAAGTAGAAAGGTTCTAATATGCTACAGAATATATTCTATCTGGAATTCCACTGTTTAAATTTAGTACTTGTACAAACAACTACAAAAGTATATCAAATTAATGATATAATACATTTATACTTTTATCCAGCCCTTATTAAAATCTGTTCTTAAAAAAAGGAAGCTAGGAATAAAGTAAGCTAGCAAGGCAAGCGGAATGTCATGGACAATTTTAGATAGAATTTATAATTTAAAAAGATACAAAAATACAAGATGGTGTATGCATACACCACAACAGAAAAGTGTGAGAAAAATGCCAAAATATGCAATAAACACCATCCAACTTAAACATATGCTATATATGTTTTGTACTGATTTCTTCTTGTTTCCTCTGATTCCCCATCTGCACCACACGAATCAGAAAAATTAAAATTTCTATCAAAATCTGATAAAAAATGCAAGGACCCATAAGTAGAAACAAGCCACAATTGCTAGGGCATTAAAAGAAAGAATTTAAATTGATGTCCACAAATATCCAAAAGGCCATTGGGATCAAAAGTATACCAAGATACAATAGCTAATCAGGTGTGCTGATCTCCAACAACCAAAACTAAAACATCTAGAACCAAAATTAGGAAGAAATAAAAGAAAAAAATGGGCTTCAACCATAGAAGATACAGTATACAAAAAGACTTTATGAAAAGAAATAACCCTATGAAATGAAGAACCCTTGTCAAAAAAACCACTGATAAACCCAAGAGATGGAGAATAATGCATGCATCAGAACCAGGAATACAAAAGGCCCAACATCCTCATTGATCATCATGAAAGGACCAATCAGGAGTCTCATGATATCCTCATTACAATGGCTTGGGCTAAGAGGATGTGAAGATTGCTGTGAGGAAGTAGGATACTCCTACCAGCAGCAAGGAAAGTTTTTCTTAATTTTTCTTTATAATTTTGTTTTATTTAGTAGGTTATTCATGAATCCAAAACTCTCCCTTCCCTCTCTCCACCACTCCCCTTTGACTATAGGCCCTTTCCAACAAACCCATCCCCCCTTTGTAATGTCCCCTTATCAGTATTAAGCAGTGTAGTGACCCGTCGGCCTATTTCTGGATGCACGTAGGCTTGTCAGGGGTAAAATTAGGGTTTCCAGCTATTTGGAGGTTTTTGGTGTTTTTAGGGGTTTGCATGTTGGAGTTTTGAGATTTGGATTTTGGATTCTTTTTGGGTTTTAAGAAAGCTTCACAATAGTATGACATGCATCTAAATCAAGCAACTTTTCTAAGACTTACTATTTTTAGTAAGTTATGACGGCTACTCATATTGTAGTTAAAATGAGTTTGGAACAACTTACTATTTTTAGCAGTTTGCTATTTTTAGTAAGTTCTATTTTTGGCAATGTCGCGGTCAATAGCAGTTCAATAGCTCAGAGTGCTTTCTATTTCGGACAAGGCAGTTTGGGTATATTTGGTTTTCAACATTTTGAGGTGCATTTTGGTAAAACAATTTATTTAAGTCATTTAAATATTTTAATGTTATTTTGGCCCCTTGGCCTAGCACAATGACTTAATGATGTTTTAAAATGTGGACTATGAGGGTGGACACCTCATTATGAGGTATTTTAATATTTCAAAAGTTTATTATTTGTCCATGTGCCTTGGACGCCTAGAATGAAGAAGGAGTAAGTGTTTTTAAGAATTAAATATTTCAAAAGAGGCTTGGGCATCCCTTTTGGAGGGAAAAGTGGGAAGTTGAAAGGTCACCCTCAGAACTCTATTTAAGAGAGACTTTTCTCCAAATTTTGGCATCCATTGCTATTGACAGCGAAGTGTTGTTGAAATTATTTCATACGTTTGGCTTCGAGGAATGCATACCTACTAGCAATTTTATTAGTTTTCTATTTGAAAGATAACACCTAGTTGAGTGTGACTGCTTCTTCAATTTAGAGTCGCAGATTGAGCTTCATTGTTGAAGGTTTTGATGCTATCTTTCAATTTTGTGGTTGCTAGTTTACATATGGTTGTAACTCATTTTCATTCACAGCTCCTTGTGTGATTTTATGTACATTTTGGGTATTGGCTCCTTGTGTTCTCTTGCCTTAAGTGCCTCATATTGCAAGTTTGTATATTTTATAATGAAGAGGCTGAATTTATAAGCTAGGTCGACCTCCTCTAGAGGCTGCCCTACCTTTTGGAAAGTTGGAGTTTATATCATTCTTTTATGAGCTACTTGGTGTGGTTTATCATTTGCATCTCGGTCACCTTGTTCTAATGATCATTGACTTTCAATTTGGCAGTGATTGGAGCTATATTGATGACTTATAAGCATTTTTGTAAAATCATAGTTTGTTCGTTTGGTTTTATGTTTTCTATGTTCTTATATCAGACCTGTTTATTGTAATCATTTGCTCTATTTCCTTAGTGAAATCATTCACAACTCAAGCAAGGAATATTACAAATCATATGAGGTTGATTGTAGTTTTCCATCATTAAATCATTGTATCAAGTGCATATTGTAACGATGATTACAGTAGTACTATTTTAGCTATTTACTTTCAACATATTACATTTGTATTTACTACTCCTATTGAATAAGTGGTTGAGTATTTTAGTTTAAATAATTGTAATAATCGCTCCTGCTAAATAAGTGGTAGATTTATATTTTCAGCATTTACTTTCAAAATGGTCAGCAAGTCACCTACAGATTTGTAATTTCATTTCTAGTTTATTGCTAACGACCCCCTTGCACCGTATGCTCTCACCTCGCCCACATTGGGATCTTGGTAATAAAAAAGTAAAGGGATTCCATTCGGTTGGTTTTAATTATTGGGCTAACCTTAACAGGTGCAATTTGTATGTGAATATTCAAAAAAAACTAAGGGGGCCATTTTAGTGGTATCAGAGCTCAAGTTCTTGCCATCTTGTGAAAAACATAGCTCAATTGTTTGATGAGTGATAGAGAAGTCAGATACTACAAAGGTCAGGCCAAAGTTCAGTATCGGAATCCACCAATTCTAGATGCAGACTTTTTCAGAGGCTTTGAGAGACAATGGTAAAGTAGTTGATACCATGGTAGAAGGAGGTAGACTTTCAATGGAGGAAAGAGAAGCTAGGGCCAAAAATAAGTTTGACACCATGTTGGACATGATGTCACATTTTTTGGAAAAGATGGATCAACATGTGACTCAAAATCAGTCCTATCCTCAACAAAACCATGTTGGAGAGAACAGTGCTTTAGAGACAAATGGTAGAGATAAAACTATTAGCCAAGTTGTTGCAACCACTAGAGGATCAACCTCTAGACCCCTCATTTTGAACTTCATTCCAAGGGAAGAACCACCAGTAGAAACTGAGATGTCTTTGGTGGAAGAAGTTAGAAATAGGTACATGGAGTATGCTTCTCTTCTAGTAGAGATTTGTGATGCCATATCACTGGATCAATATATGAATCAAAAGAAGAGAAGAGGAGGCAGAAGAAATGATTATCATGCTTCTATAGCTCCTAGAACAAACTATCATCAAGCCCTTGGTAAAGTTACCTCGACTCATTTTGATGGGAGTGATAAGTGTTCGGCAAGGTCGTGGGTGCAAAAGCTTGACAATTACCTTTCACTTAGACTAATGCCTGAAGAAAACACCATCCAGTTTGCCACCTTACATTTGGATGGAGCTGTTCATGAATGGTGGTATCATGGGCTGGTCACTCTTGGCATTAATCTCATTCACACCTATGAGGAGTTTACAAACAAGTTGATAGAAAGGTTTGATACCAAGAATCTAGAAGTAAGATTCTGTGAGTTGGCACAGCTGAAGCAACATGGTTCACTAGATTCATATGTTGTTGATTTTCAAAGGTTGTCAGTGATGGTGCCCAACATCACAAAAAGAAGGCTCGTAGTATTGTTTATTGAAGGATTGATGGAACCATTGAAGGGTTGGCTCAAAGCCTTTCATCCACCAACTCTTGATGAAACAATCAAGAAAGCAAAGAGCGTGGAGTTGGTTACCCCAAAACCAAAATTTCAGTCCAAATCCTTTAGTCATAAAAAGGATAAGAAGCATTCTTCAAATCAGTCTAGGAAGTTTCCTCAAAAGTTGATTGATGATCTTCGTGAGAAGTCAAGAAAAGATGGAGTTTGTTATACATGTCGTGAGCCTTGGTCAAAGGGTCACAAATGCTATGGAAAGGGAAAATGACATCACATGGAAGCTTATTCTTATTTTAGATCAGAATTTGATATGTTTGATCAACAATATGAATTAGAAAGTAGTGATGAAGAAGAAGCTCCAGAAGAGGAACCAAAAGACCAGGAGGAGGTAGTGCTTTGGCACAACTCTTGAGCTTTCAAAAGAATCACTCTTTTCAAGTTTGTGGAGTGATTTTATTGCAGCGTATTATTTCTCTAATTGACACTGGAGCAACTCATAATTGTTGGAAAATTGTTAGCACTCCCCTCGAGATTCGCAACATGGACTAACCACCTCCCATGGATCTGTTAACTCTAGTTGTTGTATTGGGCATTAACAGGTTGATCTTTTGGTGTAACGACAACTATGGGGACAACAATTAGTATTCAAGCCAAAGATGTTGGGTTTGAATCCCCTCGGGTAATGTTGAGGGGGAGTTTGTTGGTAGATAATAAGCACTCCCCTCAAGATTCACAACATGGACTAACTACCTCCCGTGGATCCGTTAACTCTGGAAGTTGTATCAAGCATTAATAGGTCAATCTTTTGGTGCAACAACAATTGTGGGGCCAACAATAACTTCATAGACAAAGGTTTGGTTGCAAAGAGAGGCCTCAAGATGGAGGAGTTTGAAAGCTTCAAAGTAATAGTGGCCAATGGATTCACATTGTCTTGCAATAGGAGAATTCCCAACCTCTCCATGCAGTTGGGTAATTATGAAGTAAAGGATGATTTTTATGTTGTAGGCATTGGTGATACCGATGTGGTGGGATACAATGGTTGTGATCTCTTGGAGAGATTACATTGAATTTGCAGACAATGGAGTTGAAGTTTCGGTCGGATGGAAAGAGGGTAGTATTGAGAGGGATGTCACCCTCAAATTTTATCATTCAAGAGAATGGAAAGGCTGATTTGTCATGATTAAGTAGAGTGGGAAGTAGAATGCATGATCTTACCAGCTAATCTAGTGGAAGATAAGAGGCACCATCATCTTGATATTCAAGCCTTGATCACTAAGAAGAGCAAAGTCTTTGGTAGTATACCTCCTGGGAGGCCTCCTCAAAGGGTTTGTGAGCATGTGATAGAACTTGAAGAAGGTGCAAAGCTGGTCATCACAACACCTTACCACTACCCAAAGAAGTAGAAGGATGAAATTGAGAAGGCCATCAAAGATCTCTTGGATATCGGTCACATTCGCCCAAGCAAGAGTCCCTTCACTTCAATAGTGGTGCTGGTAAAAAATAAAGATGGTACATTGTGCATGAGTGTTGATTACCATGCATTGAATCAAAAGACAATTAAGAACCAGTACCCAATCCCTAGGATAGATGAGCTCATTGATGAGCTACATGGTTATCCTTATCCATCCAATCCAACATTATGAATCCTTATCCTCCATCAATGCAATCAAAAATAGTAGTCAAGGGAGATCCCAATTACATTGAAGATAACCTTGAAAGTCTTGTTGATCAAGACAAGTATGATATAGATCCCCTTGATGCTATTGTTGCTAGTTGTCTCTTCCCAAGCATGATCCAAACTCCAATCACTCATCCAAGGTATCCCATCATGCCTCCATCCACACCCACTAGCAATATTTATGCTACCTTTCACAAGGGATATCCACTATCTTATTCATCCATATCCATCTCTTATCTATCCCCCACATATCCCTCTCATTCCATATCCATAGCTCCATCTTCTCCTCTATCCATATCTCAACCTCCATCTTCACATAGCAATACTATCACCTCTATCATCAGTCTAAATCCACCATCTTATTATCCTTCAAACCATATACCAATCCATAATCTTACTCCTATCCATGATCCCGATTCTTTTGATCCCCCATCTAGGTGCTATCACAATCCACCATTCAAATCCTCCTATATTAATCCATCATATTTTTCCTATATCGCTCCATATTTCACTCCATCATATCCTAATCCTCCCTCCACTCCATCATACTTTCATCCTCCATCTAATCTTGATCCACCCACCAACCCTAATCATCCACTTAACCTTAGTCCTCTATCCAATCCCATTCCTCCATCTAGTCCTAATCCACCAATCTATAATCCCATTCCTCCATCCATTCATAATCCTCCATCTAGTCTCACCACCCCATATAAGCCTACAATATGCAAGTATCTCATTCCAAATTGCCTCCAAGGACTCATGAAAAATAAGACATCCCCAAATCCACATCTTGAAGTCATGGATCCATTCCATCCCACTCCATCATGCATAGTCACTAGTGATGAGGCCTTTCTCCATCCCACACCTATCATTAATATTCCCACTCCTAACACCATCCAAACTATTGAAACCATCAAACCCACTGAATCCATTGACTCCCATCTTCTACTCCTACAGCCACCCAACCCATCAAAGAAGCACAAATCCAATTCCCTTCTCCTACTCCTAGCATTAACCAAACCCACTCCCATGAACCCCATGGCTCCTCCATCCTTCCATCCTTCCCATCTAAGGAATCCATCCAACACTCATACACCATCACACCACACCCATAAGTTGAAACATGCCAAGAACTTGATCCAAATACCAACATATCCCCTCATCCACATCAAGATCTTACCATCCCATATACTCCACCTAGAGATCATAGTTCCCCATTCACTCCATCTCATGATCCCTTCATGATTTATTATCATCCCCTTATCCTAATGGAGATCCGACCATCTTAATATCATAGTATCTCCTCTACTCCATCCCATGATTCCCTTATAAATCAAGATCCTACCATCCCACCTAATTCCTCTAATGATCCCTTATCACTCACTCCTCCAAATCAAGATCCCACCATCCCATCTACTCCATCTCATGATCCTTTATCATCACCCATCCAAAATCCCAACAACACTTCTATATCCCCTTGGTACTCTTACATTCATCCATGGTGGTTTTCTTGCAGAAGAAGAAAAAAGCATATACACCATCATTCCTCTTCCACCTAATAATGGACTCGCATCATGTTTCCAAAATAATAATAATTCTACCATAAACCAAATACTCAAGATCATGAACTATCAAGGAAAAGGTTTAGACCTTCATGAGTAGGGTATTTTAGAGCCCATCCATGTCAAAGAAAATCCATGCGTACAAGTTCTTGGATATATATATATCAAGACTCACAATCCAAAAATGTTGGTACAACCTTTGTACATCCTAAGCGAGCCTCTTATAAAATAATAATAATCTCTTCCCATCACTCCACCAAACCATTTATTTCCATCCTTCATCCTGCATCATATCACCTCAAAACAACCATCCATATTCCTCCAAATCCTCCAAATCCATTTTGGGTCCTTATGTCCCTCCATCCACCGTCATGCATCTGCCATATACTAAGCCCATTTTAGGAACTTATATCCCACAATCACCTCCTCCATCTCATCCTACTCATCCCCTCATCCATCAATCACCTATTCCAATCACCCATCATAAAAAACCCCACTCTCATTTAATCTGTAATAAGGATCAACAAAGGCACATAAATATACCTCCTCCATCTACACACCATCTACAAAATCCTACCTCCATCACTCCATATTCTCTCCACATCATCCATCTCCTCACATCCATCCCATTGCTATTGGAAGCACTTTGTATGCCAAAGTAAAAATGCATAAATCCAAAAATCCACATGAATCCAAAGATCCCATGTCCCCTCCAAAGGACATAATGAAGAAAAGAACAATCCCATTCAAAAGTGTAATCAATCCCAAAGTCTATACAATCCTATTAAAACAAAAATAAAAACCATGTGGATCCCAAAGAAAAAGGATGCAATTCCTTCAAATGAAAAATCCATAATGGCATCAAAAGTTGTTAATCCCAAATCTAATCATCCACATCTTCCATCCCCTAAATCTATTTTGAGTCCTTATGTCTTGAAATTCACTTTCCCAACTCCTCCATCATCCCAACATCCTCCCTCCAATAATCCTCCTATCATTTCACATCCACCACCATATGTGCCAATGTTGGTCTTGAAAACATTCCCCCATCACACATCTATTCTATCCTTCCATCCATACACTTTACAACATCCCATTCATTATCTCACATATCTCCCCCATAAAATCCCTTCAATCCATTCCCTTGCATAATCCATTCATCCTAATAAGGTTGTACCAACATCTAATAGTCATTTCTAACATGGGATCTTATTACCTTGTATGGAATTTGATGCTTGAGTCCATCTATCCCCTAATCACATATCTTCCAAATGCATTTATCTACATCCATATACGAGATCAAAAAAATTCAAAATTCAAAAAAAAAGAAGTAAAAAGTAAAAATAAAAATCTAAAAAATAAAAAGGTCAAAAACAAAAAAAAAAAGTAAAGAGAAAAAAAAATTGTTCAATGGTGAAGACTTGGAAAACAAGAGCTTTGGATAAGTACCATGATGAAAACTTGGTAAATCGGCGTCATGTGTAAATCCCCCATCCATTTTACTTCCACACTTGGGGGAAACTTCATCCCCTTCATCTCCTCCATCTAACCTATGCACCTATCCTACTTATCATATCCTATTTATCCCATTCCATCCATCTTCCTTGTGATCTTGATAAGGAAAGGGAAAAAATTTATACATGCTTTGGACCTCTCTTTGCATACATCCTCTCTATCCATACTATCTTATTCCTTATCCACCCATCATGCTACCATCCATCTCCCTTCCTTATCCATACATCCTATCCTTATCCATCTCACTCCCTTATTCACCCATCCTCCTATTTGTCATCCCTCTTTCCTCATCACACATGACATATCTAGAGTGGGGCATCTCCTTCTTTGTGACATAGTCCTTGGAGACAACATTCATCCATCTTGTCATCCCTTCCATAACACTATTGTCACCTTCCCATCCATCCATCCACTAATCCTTTTCCATATTCTCATCCTTATCTTCCCATCCATCCATCCATTCAATAATCCTTTCCATCTCCCCATCCTTATCTTCCCATCTATCCATCCAACAAATCCCTTCCATCTCCCAAATCCTCATCTTTCCTTCCATCCACCCAAAAATCCTTTTCCATATTCCCATCCTTATCTTCCCATCCATCAATTCACTAATCCTTTTCCATCTTCCCATTCTTATCTTCCCATCCATCCATCCAAAAAAAATCCCTTCCATCTCCCCATCCTTATCTTTCTATCCATCCACCCTATCCCCCCTTTCATCTCCAAATCCACATGCATCCTCTCCACCCTTGTGATCATCTTGCCATATTCAAATCCTTATCTCTCCATCTAGCTATCCCATAATATCGTCCTTTTATCCCCTAGTCCCTTGTCATTAGTATCTAGCTATAGGATACCCCCATGAAACCCAATTCAATCCATCTCACTATAATCACTCCCACCTCTTTCACACAACTTTCTAATCTCCTATCACTTTTTATCACTTATCTATCCATCATATCATCCTACCAATTCATATTTTTGTGATTTGGATAACTATCCCATTCTTGAGCTTGACATGATCACCATCTTCCTATCCACACAACCAATCTTGTGTCATCATATAGGTTCCATCATTGCATCTACTTGTCATTAGGTTTTGCATTGCATCTTCCATTGTCTACCATTGGTCTTTTATTGAACTACGTTGCCTCTACATTTTCACATAGGCAATGCCATCTTTGATTAGCCCCTGAGGCTTTGGTCAATCCCTTTAAGACATTCATCGTTGTCCATCCATATTTTTTCCATCATCCATCTTTTGTCTTTTTATCAAACTATATTGCCTCTACGCTTTCACGTAGGCAAGGCTATCTTTGATGAGCCCCCAAGGCACTAGATTTTCCTTTAGGTCTTTCCCTTGTCTTTTTCATGTCATCAAGAGTGTCCCTATCTTGATAGAAATAACAAAAAAAATCCATTAGCCCTTGGAACTCTCCAATTAGTTTTAGTTATCCTGAGTCATCTACTCCACCCATATTTGGTCTTAGCAAGATATATCTTTCCTCATATTAGACTGTGTCAATATTGTCCACCTATTGTCCCTATGGCAAAGGTTATTTGAGATTTATTGTGATTTCTTGGTTCTTTTTCTTTTTGTTTATCTTTTGAGCTTCCTATTATACCTACTCAAGGTCACCACAATCCATCATATCATGGTGTGCTTTGATTGGTAGAACTAGGGGCATCTCTTGGATTTTTGTGTGATCATGTTTTCTTGGTTGTCCCACATAGTACCCACCAAGATCTGTGTGGTCTTGTGTTATGTTGGGGCATCCTTTGTGTTTGTGGTTTTCCAACATCAGCCTAACCAAATCCCTGGTGACTTTGGGATGTTGGACTAACCTTTTATTTGTTGCATCAGTCCTATGCATGTTGTACATAGTCACCTTGGTTCCACATACCCTGGTGCATAGTATCCCATGCTATGTCAAATTAAGTGCTCAATACATGGAAATTTTTATATGGTTCTCCTAATCCATCTACCCATCCACTCACCCTACATATTTCTCATCCATTCAACCTTTATCTCTCTCCCTCATCTATCTATCATATCTATTTTCATCACTGCACTTCCTTCATCCTCATCATATCATCATCTCTACAATCTTCTTAGGATAATATAGATTTGTTATTTTGAGCATATTTTTCTCCATCATCTTCATTCATTTCAATAATCTCACATCTCAATTCAATCCTAATCCATTCAATATAGCACAAATCATAATCAAATCTTTGGTCTTGTTCCTAGCCTTTCTACAAGCCTTAGTCCAATCATCATCATCATCGATATGTATCCTTCCCTATTCTTGTGTTGTTTTGGGATATATCATTCCCTCATCAACAACACTCTCATCATCACCATTGTGTTGTTTTGGGATATCTTGTTCCCTCATTAACAATTCTCTCATCATCATTGGGATGTATCCAATTTCTTATCCTTGTGTTGTTTTGGGATATATCATTCCTGCATCAACAACACTCCTACCATCATCATTATCGAGATGTATCCTTCCCTATCCATGTGTTGTTTCGGGATATATCATTCCCTCATCAACAACACTCCATCCATCATCAATCCATGTTGGCTTGTATCTTTACTAGGGAAACATCATATTTATTTTTGAATCCATTTGTGCTTTCTTTCTTATCATCTTCTCCTTCCATTATCTCTTCCTTTTCACATCCCACATTTTATCCCTCATTTTGTATCATCTCATCCATTTCAAGGAATCTTCTCTAATCTAACCATCTTCTTCCTGGTGCTATTTTTAATCATCTTTGAAATGATGCTACTTTGTAACACCATCTCAAAGAGGGGAAAAATGTAGAAACCTAAATTTGACCACTTACATTTGGTGAGATTTACCCCCTTTTTATCTAAATATCCTCTTATCCACATTAATTAAATAATATTACTAAATTATTTAATTAATATCCCTAAAGTCCTCTAAATCCTCGAGGTATTTAATTAAATAATTAATACTTTATCCTTTACCCTTTTCCTCAAAGAATCAAATAAATAACCTATTTATTTAATTACTCGCATGTACCATCCTCCCTAATCTACATCTAATCCTAATTCACTTGCTAATTCCATCATTAGCAATGTGCACATTCCTAATCCTTGATTAGGTGTCACATCCTCCAACTTGTGCAAGTGGGCTCTTAATCCCATTTAACCACCTAAACTTCCTCTAATCTTTAATTAACTATCCTAACGTACTCTTTGGTCAACTCTCCTCATCCCCCAAGGAATTTTTAATTCCTTTTTTTCTTCTCAAGGTCCTTTGGAGGAATATTTAATTCCTCATCAATCTCCATGAGGATTATAAGGGAATTTTAAATTCCCTTTTGTCCTCTCTTCTCATATCCTTCTCAAGGGTACTTGCAAGTACCCTCCACCTCATCCTCCTCTCCCCATGTGATGACAAGTGTCATCACCCTGTGGGTTGAGATGTCTCAAGGAATCTCAACCCTTGATCTTTAACTCTCCATCCTAGCCATCCATCCAAAATCCTTCAATCTATTTATCCCAACACAGCCATTTTTCACCTCTCTCACCCATTCTTCATTAGAGAGTTGTTATGTTGCTATATTTTTGAGTCAACACACAACCAATCACACATCGTGGGAACATAGAGACAACAAGAGGCTTCATATGCTAGTTTGAGCTCTTTATTGCCTGATCTTGAGTGTTTTGCTTGTTTTTAGTCTTTTTCTTGATTTTCTTGCATTTTAGTAGATTAAAAACACTGCACACATGGTATACCCAAAGCCAAGGTGGAACTTAAATTCCTCCTTCTACAATACCCATTTCCATTCCTACATACACTAGTACTCAAGTTACCACAACCATTCAATCTACTAGCAATGTCAACACTTCCTTAGGTGTAAGGGTTGAAGTTTAACTCGCCTACTAATTATAGTCCTCAATTCCAAAATATTTTAATAGAACCAGATAATTATATAATGATGAGAATTAAGAGGAATAATTATATAATCTACATCACTTATAAGAATGGAATAACATACACATCAATGAATCAAGGTCTATTAAACAAGATAAATGATTTTTCAGTATAAATAAGAATCATCTTTACTCAAAGTAAATAACTTATAGGTATATCATATTTGACCAACCTAATGATGCAAACACAAGAAAAGGCTTGCTCATCCATGTGTCAACCACCAAGATCTGCAAGAAAAAGTTAGCGAATAGGGGTTTGCCTTGGTCAAACCCTGTTTTGGTATTCAAACCTTGAAATGAAATGAAATAAGATACATGAATGAAAAATGACCACATTATGATGTTGTAGCTCACCGAATCTTCTAGTGTTAAGCACTTGCTTGATTGTGAGAGATCTTGACTAGAACACTTCTTGAATCATGAAATCTTCATTAAAAATGTTAGCTCAATACAAACAAGGTACATGAATGATGAATAGGCATTGTGGGTTACTGTTACAACCACAACGGTAAGAAAAAGGTAACACTATTTAATGTTTTAATACACAAGATTCCTATTTTTCCTTCCAAGTGATGAGATAAAGAATAAATGCATACCTAAGCATAATGTATGTGCTTCCAACATAGTCAAAATGCATACAAGCATATGCAAATATAACTAAATTCATGCTTCATTAATCATATAGATATAGGAATATGCAATATTAATTAAAAGAGTTTTCTAAGTAGTTTCCTCTGCATGATAACCTATTAAGACAGTCAACCCTTGGTGCTATTTACACTTATTAGATAATTACCTAATTACTAAACTCCAAATTACCATTACCATATAACAATTTTCAATGTACCACTTCTATTGAAACTAGATTCCTTCCCGATCGAGATAAATGTTAATTACTTTATTGACAATATTCTCCTTCTGAATATAAACTAATATTATACATTACCTCCAATATAGATAGATTTACCTCCCTCTAAGAAAGACAATAATGGATGAAAATATTTATAGTCACCTCTGTTCATTATAGGCGAGATCACCCAATTCCCTACATACTATTCAACACATCCACATATCCAAATTATAAAAGCATCTATGAAGAATAATTACTCATAAAATTTAGCACATCACATGTAATGTTTCCAAGCATCCCAAGGGTAACTGAAGCACAAAAAAGAACTAGACACGATATTGAGCAGGTATAGGATCTATAATCACACTCAATTGTGACGCTCTAAATCATATTTACCAATCTGGATAATCAATTGAAATACCACAATGTTGTCATTCACTATTGTAATGTTTCGTAATAAAAAAACATTGATTCATTAAATTACATGCTACTAATTTTATAATATTGATAATCACATCCTCTACTTCAATGCTCCTCTTTGGTACCATCAGAGTATAATGCAAAACTTTCTAGCTAGTTATTCGTGTCCATCAGCATGAAAGGATGAGGGAAATGGTAGTGATTGAAAGGTAACTACCATACGCCTCATTAGTATGATAAAATGCATCTAAACACAAGCTATGCTAAGTCAATCATAAAATTATCAATCTATTTTCATACATAGAGAAGAAAGTATAGGATTGAGTTGTAGAACCTTAGCGCAATAGAAATCAAGAGTATGGGAAATTTTAAAAGGAGTTCAAATCTTTGGATACTATAAAATAGATTGTGGATTCTCCTCTAAAGAGCATCAATTCCAAAATACAACCATCTAAATAAGTCTTATCCAAGCCTCCCCCTATCAAACATGTTCATTAATACTAATCAACCACATGGATAGTACCTATTATAGCTTCAATGTGCAACAAATTTAATACCAGAAATTAGAGATTTACCTTTACCAAATAGTACATAGGTACTATTGAAAAATAAACTCCTATTGTGGGAAAAGAATGAAACACATTACAGTGGAAGTGTATCAAGGGAAGGCGATAGACACACAAGGAGACAGAAATATTTTCAATATTCTATTTCACTCAGAAAAAGATTACATTCAAAAAACTATTTACATATAAAAATATTCAGAGCAAAATCTCTATACATGTATACTACAGAAGCTGTGCATTTTCCAGTGCATTGACACTTATGCGCTGCTGCTCCGTGTGGGATAGCTTCCGATGCACGGGCGCAAGGCTTACTGACTTTTGTTGTGGTAGATGCTCCTGAACATTCCTTCTTCTGCTATGTTCTGCTAAACATTCGCTCTTTCTGTCTCACCTAGAAAACCTCTGTCTGCTTACTTGCACAAAATATACATTCAATGCATCTTTTGGCTTTTCAGCCAATACACAAAAATGCTGCTCAAATTTGAACTCAACTACCACAATTAAATTTGCTTCTAGAGAGCAATTACTGAATAGCAAGTATTTCTGACACGACAGGGGGGCGGATACATATTTGATTTTCTCTAACCTTGCATTTAATGTAACTGGCCATAGACTGGTCAAGATTAATTTTTTCAACACTCCCCCTTAATCTTGGGTCTTTCTGCTCTTCATCATTATTTGGAAACTTTTGGCACAATACTTATGGAGCAAAGTTTCCGACGCAAAATTTCCTGCTCTTCAACACTCTGCAAAACTTTTGGTGCATCGCCATAAAAGTTCCGGAGCACCAGTGAAAAATTTCTAGCACAAACCTGTTTGCCTTTGTTCTGCATTCTAGAACTATCTGCTGAAGTTCCGGCGCACCTGTGCTTCTCTGTGTTTTCCAGAAACAAATTCTAGTGCATTCCTGCACACCCAGCCTATATCTTAGGTGCTCAAAAGGTTCTTTTGACAAAGCCTTTGTAAAAATATCTGAGAGTTGCTGCTCTGACCTGCAAAATGCCATTTTAATTTCATTATTCTCAACCAATTCTATGATAAAATGATACCTGATTTCAATATGTTTTCTTCTTCCATGAAACATAGGATTTTTGGTTAAGGCTATTGATGAAACATTGTCACAGAAAATTACTATTCCATCCTCTTGTTCTTCTCTCAAATCTGCTAAGATCCTTCTTAGCCACACAGCTTGCCATGCTGTTGCATTCGCTGCTATATATTCTGCTTCAGCTGTGGATAAGGCAACAATCGGTTGTTTCTTGGAAGCCCATAAAATTGCTCCTGAACCCAAGTGAAAAACATACCTGGATGTGCTCTTTCTATCATCCACATTTCTTTCCCAATCACTGTCAGTGTACCCAACTAGCTGAAACTCATTAGAGGTGGTATACATTATGCCATAGTTTTTTGTGCCATTGACATACCTAAGAATCCTTTTACCTGCTTGCCAGTGTGTGTCCTTAGGTTGCTCCATGAACCTAGAAATTAGGCTTACTGCATACATTAAATTTGGTCTTGTAGCTGTCAAGTACATGAGGCTTCCAACCATGCTCTTATAGAGGGTTGGGTTAACATTATTGCTGCAATCCTCTTTACTCAACTTCAGACCTATAGTTGTTGGGGTTGGGGCTGCTTTGTTGTCCAACATCCTAAATCTTTTCAAGATTTGTTTGGCATAACTTGATTGTGAAATAAAGATGCCATTATCCAATTGTTGGACCTCTATGCCTAGAAAATATCTTAAGAGTCCTAAATCTATCATTTCAAACTCTCTTTTCATGGCGTCTTTAAAATTAGCAATGAGGAAATCATCATCCCTAGTAAATACTAAATCATCTGCATACAAGACAACAATTAAAACCTTACCATTTGTTGCCTTGATGTAAAGAGTGGGCTCACCATCGCTATTGCTAAAGCCATTGCTCATCAAGTATGAGTCAATCCTGCTATACCATGCCCGTGGAGCTTGTTTCAGCCCATAAAGAGCTTTCTTCAACCTATATACCTTGTTTTCTTTACCTGGAACTTCATATCCAAAGGGTTGCTCCACATATACCTCTTCTTTTAAGACTCCATTAAGGAAGGCGGACTTCACATCCATTTGATAAACCTTCCACATGTGTTGGGCTGCAATTGCAATGACTGCCTACACGGTCTCCATCCTTGCAACAGGGGAAAAAGTCTCATCATAATCTCTCCCAAACTGCTGTTTGTACCCCTTGACAACTAATCTTGCCTTATGCCTTTCTATTCTTCCTTCGGCATTGAATTTGGTCTTGTAGACCCATTTGACACCAATAACTAATTTCCCTTTGGGTAAATCAGTGAGCTCCCATGTCTTGTTTCTTTCTATTGCATCTATCTCCTCATCCATGGCCTCACACCATTTATGTTCTTTCATAGCCTCCTCAAAATAAATAGGATCACTATAAGAAAATAATGCGAAATTTACACTCTCATTAAAAACTTCATCATACCTTTCACCTTGGTAGATCTCCCTTAGACTCTTGGTCTTTCTTGGCACTAGGGAGGCGAGAGTGGGGTCTGAATTTCTGGAGCTGCTTGGCTACTGGCTTGATGAAGAAGTCTGCTGTTGTAGGTTTCTGGAGCAACTTTCCTGTTGAAAGTTTCTGGAGCATCTTCCCTGCTGGAAGTTTCTGGATCATCTTCCCTACTGGAAGTTTCTGGAGCTCCTTATTTGCTAAGAAATTTTAGAGCTACTGCTACTGTTTTATGAACTGTCAGCTTCCTGTAGGTTTCCAATGCATCTACACTCTAAAGCTTCTTCATCCTTAAGGGGTATGGAGATAGAAATATCAGTATTGCTATCAACTTTTCCATCCCACGACTCATTTTCTAGGAAATCCACATCCCTACTGATGATTACCTTCTTGGTGACCGGATTATATAGCCAATAGGCTTTTGACTCTGTACAGTAGCCCAAGAAAATACACTTTTCACCCTTGTCATCCAATTTCTGCCTATTTTCTTTAGGCATGTGTGCATAGGCTACACACCCAAACACTCTCAAGTGCTTAACTGACCACTTTTGTTTTGTCCATGCCTCTTGAAGGATTTTATCACGGATTGCCTTCGTTGGACTTCTATTTATCAAATAAACAACTATTGATACAACCTCTCCCCAATATTTGATAGGGAGTCCCTTTGCTTTCATCATGCTCCTTGCCATCTCCACAATGGTCCTATTTTTCCTTTCAGCCACTCCATTTTGCTGCGGAGTATAACTGGCTGTGAGCTCCTTCTTGATGCCATTTTTCCTGCAGAAATTTACAAATTGATTGGAGGTATACTCTCCTCCACGATCTGACCTTAGGACCTTAATAAAGTGTCCACTCTCCTTTTCAGCCTGGGCCTTAAATAACAAAAACTTGTCAAATGCTTCAGACTTATGCTGCAAAAAATAGACCCATGTCCTACAGCTATAATCATCTATAAAGGTCATAAAAAATCTGCTTTTGCCAAAAGATAGATTTTGCATAGGGCCCACCAAGTCAGTATGCACCAACTCCAATGGTGCTCTAGCCCTTCTAGAGTTGCCTGAATTAAAAGGCTGCCTATGTTGCTTGCCCAAAGTGCAAGCTTCACATCTAATATTAGGCTCTACGATTTTTGGCAAACCATCTATCATATTTTTCTTGGACAAAAGACTCAAACCAGAGTAACCTAAGTGTCCATACTTAAGGTGCCATAGCTTGGAGATATCTTGAATGGCTGCTTTGAAGGCTAATTACTGCAGGCCTTTTGACTATGCTGAGATTTGCATCTTGAGAGGAAACATTCAGTTCTATGTCATTTGAACCACTGCCATAACTCTTTTGCTTCCATCTTTATCATAGATGATGCATTCCCCTTTCTCCATCAGCACTCTATACCCATTTTGGACCATCTGTCTAATGCTTAAGAGGTTATTTTTCAATCCTGGGGCATAGAAGACATCATATATTTGTTTTTCATTACCATGCTTGGTTTTTAGGCATACCCTGCCTTTTCCCATGACTGGAACCATCTCATTGTTCCCCATTTTTATTTCAAACTTCACATTGCTATCAATGGAGGAAAACAAGTCTTTGTTACCACTCATGTGGTTGCTGCAATAGCTATCCAAGTACCAAACTTCAACGCTGCTCTGTTCTGCAAGGTTACATGCAATGAATAGTTGTGACTGTCTTTCATTTATAGCCACATTTGAGTCAGCAACATGTGCATTCTGACTCCCTTGGTCACATTTTTGCCTGCAATCACTTGCATAGTGACCATACCTTTGACAGTTGTAGCACTGCACATTTCTTTTATCTTTTTTCTAATAAGAATTTTTGTTCTTTTTTCCTTCTTGGGAGCTAGTCGCCCCCTCATGACTACTTGCTTGGGTTGAGCTTTCATCACCATCATTTCCATGTCTAGAGTTTCCTCTACCATGTTTGGAGCCTTTTCTACCTCTCCCCCTTCCTCTTGCATTCGACTGAGCATTAAAAAATTTCTCTTGGGAGGAGGTTATTAGGTGCTGCTCATGGGTTTGTAGAGAACCCATCAACTCATCAACTGACAAAGTTGTGAGATCTTTTGCCTCTTCAATGGCAATCACCACAGATCAAACTTTGTGGGAAGGCTTCTCAATATCTTCTCCACAATCTTTTATTCTTCCAAAGTTTCACCACTTATCCTCAGCTGGTTAATCAAAGTGGCTGCCCTTGTGTGAAAATCTATAATGGACTCACTGTCCTTCATCTGCATGGTCTTAAACTCTCTTTGTTGTAGCTGGAGTTTGACTTATCTGACTTTCTTAGATCCTTTGCAGGTGGTTTGAAGTGTTTCCCACGCTTCTTTTGCATAAGTAGCTACTACTGTTCGGGGAAAGATAGCCTCTGTCAAGGCTGCCTCAATCAGACTGAGGGATTTTGCATCATTCTTTCGTGTCTCCTTCAACTGGTTCTTTTGAGCATTGCTCAATGCTGTAAATGCAGTTGGGTCAGTCACATCTGTGAACCCATTTGCAACTAACTCCCATAAATCATTAGCTATGAAAATAGTCTTCATTTTCTTTGCCCAAACGTCGTAGTTTCTACCATCAAAAATAGGTGGCTACTGCCAGCTTCTATTTTCTCCTCCAGACATTTTGCTAAAATGGGGAAACTACGAAAAAACCTAAATTAAGATCTAAAGCTGTAAAAACTAACTGCTCAATACACGTAGGGCTTTGATACCATGTTGAAAAATAAACTCCTATTGTGGGCAAAGAATGAAACACATTGCAGCAGAAGTGTATCAAGGGAAGGAGATAGACACACAAGGAGACATAAATATTTTCAATATTCTATTTCACTTAGAAAAAGATTACATTCAAAAAACTATTTACATATAAAAATATTCAGAGAAAAAGCTCTGTACATGTATACTATAGAAGCTGTGCATTTTCCAGCGCACTGACGCTTTCGGTGCATGGGCGCAAGGATTACTTACTTCTGCTGCAGCAGATACTCCTGAACATCACTGTTCAGATGCTCCTAAACATTCCTTCTTCTGCTATGTTCTACTGAACATTCCCTCTTTCTGTCTCACCCATAAAACCTCTGTCTACTTACTTGCACAAAATATACATTCAATGCAACTTTTGGCTTTTTAACCAATACACAAAAATGCTGCTCAAATTTGAACTCAACTACCACAATTAAATTTGCTACCAAAGAGTAATTACTGAACAACAAGTATTTCTGGCACGGCAGGGGGGAGGATACATATTTGATTTTCTCTAACCTTGCATTTAATGCAACTGGCTGTAGACTGCTCAAGATTAATTTTTTCAATAGGTACAAAGGCGTAATAGGTGGCCATCGACTGTTACATTCAAGTGTTGAGTAATCTATTTTTAGTCAAGTAGCTAGGAACCATTATAGGCGCCTTGGATCTCTTATGATGGTGATTTAAATATAGGAAAGTTGAAGTGTATTTATCACAATAAAAAAGACCAAACCCTAGCCCATTTATATAAGTGAAATATTGCAAGAAGTGCGTGCTTAAGAAGATTAGTGTAGTTGAATTCAGAAAAAAAATAGAAATAAGTACCCAAATGAAAATAGAACTTACATCGCCCTATGTATGTTGTTTCAAGTACCTTCACATTGAATGCTTTCACTATTTTAAAATAGTAAGCTATGAGCCTTGATATGATTTCTACAAATTTAAATCATAATTACTTGTGCTCTTTGATTACAACATTTTACATTTTCTATATCAGTGCGCAATTGAAAGGCCAACATAAAAGATGATATCCCTAATTACTAATATGTTAGCTATAATGTCATTATCATCACTCTATTATCTTGTTTTCTTTTGTTTTGATAGTTGTTTCCCAACAAGAGACAGGAAAAAGAAAAAAAGGAGAATTGCAACAATGAAGAGTATGCATTTAAGGGAAATAATAATGCTAATTATAATTTCAGAAATGTTCAATTACTGTGGCAAATAAAGAAGAATCTAAGGAAAAGAGGATGGGCAGTGGCTCGAATCAGCACAAGGGTTGAAGCAATGTGGACTTCCCAAAGTTTGGACACAGAAAACCTTTCATAAATGCAGTCTATGTGTATGAAGTATGATAGACAATGCATCTTCCAGAATTTTTTTCTCTCTATATTGTTAGAGATAAAGAGGGTAGTCTGAAACATACATATTGCGCTTATGGATTTCTTTTCCTCATATCTACGAGTTTTCACACTAGAGGACCCTGACAATTCATTCCCTGCAACCTTAGTCTCCCTTATGGATCAACACATTCATATCTATGAGGAAGAGTAGCATACCTTCATTTGTTATGTTTCTCTAGTGATAGAGGGAACCTTGGCTCTGTATCCCACTCCCCTCCGATCTCATATTTTGTGCCTTATAAAATATCTTCCCTGAATCAAAATATTAGAATACTTCCCTTTTGTAGTTCATTCCCCATATCGTGCTTTTCCCCAAGAGTTTTGAAAGAGATTCATGTACGCCCCAATTCAACAGTGGACTCGTCGTCTTGAAAGGGAACCAATTTTCTCTTCAATTGTGGAAAATTGAAAACATATTGTGTTTTTCGGCCATCATGCCAGAGGTACTAATATACTACTATAGGTGCCCCTCTCATTCCTAACTGAATGCCTTTTCACATTCCCCATAACCAAATCTTGAAATTCAAATAATATTTCTTTGCATGTTTATTATTTATTTCACAAAGAAATAATAATAAAAATCTTATTTTTATTGCATATGAAGTATTTTATCCTTCAAAAATAATAATAAGGAAGTCATTTAATTTGAAATCTTCTCCTTGTTTTTCAAAACATTTGTTCATAGTAACTAAATAAGAAATCACTTTAATTTGCAAATAAATAGTTATCCATAACAACAAAACATTAACATTTAATGGCATAATGAAATATTTAATTGAACTATAATTAATTCTTTTGTTCCATTATAAAATTATGAACAATTATAATAGGGGTCGTGACATTAGATATTTCCATAGGGAATGCTTCTAGCTTTGTGCATTCAAACACCATATCTCCTGAACCATCCTTCCTCACAAATTTACAATTCACTTCCCCTTTGCATACATACACCACTCCACCTTACTCCCTTTCACCTTACAATAATAACAATGATGCCATCCTTAACACACTTTTGCAAAGCATGTCATCCCTTCAACAAAAAGTCTCAACCCTAACACAAAACAATAATGGTGAACCTTCACAATACATCAAAATCAAATTGTTATCCCTAGAGATATTGAGAACACCAATGCCATAAGGTATAAAAGTTCCAATATTTGAGAAATATGGTGGGAAAGGAGATCTTGTTATCCATGTTTCCTCTTATACAACCCTATGTAGTGACTTTATCTTTGGAGATAAGCTCTTGGATAAACTACTCCCTAGGTCACTAAAAGACACTACTTTAGAGTGGTTTTCTTCCTTACTGAATAATTCAATTGGTTCATTCAATGATATTGTTGATATCTTTTATAACCACTTCCACATTCATGAGTCCCAAGATGACCCTCTCTGATTTAATAACATACAAGCAAAAGGATGATGAGAAAGTGGCTAATTTCATAGTGACATACCAAACACTTTATTTACAAATAAACATTAAGATTCCTAATGTTGACCTTCAACAAATTTTTATTGATAAGTAACAAAACAAAATCCAAACCAAAATTGATATGTTGAAATTCACATCCTTCACACAGTTATATATAGCCCTTCATGATTATCAGAATTCATCATATGGTCATGATATGAAAAATCCTCCTAGTCGTCCTAAAAAATTTGAACCCGCACCTCAACATAGTTACCAACATTTCAAGAAACAAAATAGAGGCCTTTTACAACTTAATTCCCCTCAACCAGATCAACAAGTTGATAACCAAGTGGCTGCTATAAAAATGAAAAAATAATATGCCTTTGTGGATAGGAATAGAAAATTTACTCCTTTACTCGACACTTTTCATAATATCATGCTACAACTCATGGAAAATAATATTCTTTTATTACCTCCTTTCTGAGCTTTTGATCCTAATAAACCATTACTCCCAAACTATAGACCAAATTCTCATTGCCATTACCACCAAAAAAATGGACATGATACATAATATTGTAAGCATCTTAAACATCTTGTGTAAGATCTCATTGATTCTAATCGTCTACAAATTGAAGGTGTGAATGATCAAGGTAATAAGTCTATAGCTTCTCCCAACCAAAATATACAAATATTTATGAATCCCATGTTGAAACATACTATGTCATTTGTCAAAGATAGTGAAACAAAGAATGATATGATGAATGTTGACACAAATGATTGAAACAAAAAAGAAAAGAAAATTGTAACGAAGCTAAGGTAGTAGAACAACCTCCTACACGAATCTTGAGAGGAGAATAATGCAAAGCTTTATAGATCTTTAATAGTTATAGAAACTTAAAAAGAATAAACATAAATATCATGCATACCATAACACAAGGATTTACATGGGGAAAACATTTTTAGGAGAAAAACCTCACACTCCAAAAGCTACCCAATATATTTTTTAGAAATCACAAAGATTAAAATATACTTGTAGAGAACTTCTCATAAGAGTATCACCACTAGAGATCAAGAAACAAAATGACCACTATCAAACTCCCAGAAAACATCACACTACTGTAGTCATAAATACATTTCCCTCATAAAATAGGGTTACATTCTAGGGCAAGAAATGGAAACAAAATATCTACCATTAGATCTAAAACCTAATAAAAAATGGTCCATATTTACAATATATCATTTTAATGTATGTCGGTCATTTTAAGAGTTTCCTAAAAAATTCAACACTCTCACACTTTTCTCCTCGATGCCACCCTATGCTCCCATTGTATATTACACCTATCGGTGTAACTAGGAAATATATATATATCAACAATAACCTTAATATAATTACAAGGTTGAAAAAAAAATTCCCAACAAATCTCCCACTTTTCAAACACCTTGCAAGAACAATAGGATAGAGTAAACATTGTCTCTTAATTACTATGGGCCAAAAGGGCCATAGTCTTTGAATACCATTTGAACTTCTTTGTGCTCACAGGCTTAGTTAAACAATCAACAACATTCATCAAAGTCTCCACCTTAACAAGCTTGACCTTGCCATCTTTAACCATATCTCTAAAAAAATGATACTATAAATTAATGTGCTTGGTTTAGGCATGGAATGTTAGGTTCTTAGCTAGACATATCGCACTCTAAATTTCACAATAATTTTTCACTGCACCTTGTTTTATTCCAATATATGAGCATAGTCTCTTAAGCCAAATGGCTTCTTTATAAAAATGAGTAGTTGTCATATAATTTTCTTTAGTAGTGAACAAAGAAAACACAACCTATCACTTATTCATCCAACTAATTGCACCACCATATAAATTAAACACATAAGCACTAATAGATTTTATTCTATCAAAATCACCCGCCCAGTCTAAATCCACATAACCATGGATATCAAGGGAAATTTTTTCTTTAGTAATATTAATATGATAACATAAGGAATAATCTAAGGTGCCCCAAAAATATCTAAAAAATATTTTAACTACATCCCAATCCACTCTACTAGGATTAGACATATATTTGGAAGGAACTCCCACTGCTTCGGCAATGTATAGTCTAGTACAAACCATAGCATACATCAAACTTCAAATTACACTCTGGTAAGGCACTTTTCTCATGTCTTCCATCCATGATGGAGATGTTGGATAATATGAAATATACAACTTTATTCCAACTAAAATAGGAACACACAATGGTCTACAATCCTACATATCAAACCTTTGTAAAATTGAGTTGACATACTTTGGCCAAGCCATAACTTTCTATTCACTCTATCTCTTTTAATTTCTATTCCAAGAAGATGTTTAGCTACACCAAGATATTTCATTTGAAATTTAGCAACAAGTTGATAATTTAGTTCTAAAATTATACCTTTCCATCTACCAATATGTTGGCATATTGTTTTCATTGATGTCAAAAGGTGAGACCAGTGGTGAAACAAAGGTCAATTTCATGAAGGGTTCTTTGAGAGCTTTATAGAGATATGATTTGGAGGAACTTATGGTGTGTGTTCAAAAGTATTTACATTCATACACCATTGGGGAGACTTCACATTTTCAAAAGGAGGTGCTTTAGTGTCTCTTAGACACTAAGATGACAACTTACTAAATTGGTGGACAAGCCTTCATCAGGTGGATAGTTGTTCTACAGTGAGACTTACTTGTTAGTCCCTTCGATATTTGATATTGTGATGAGTGTATGTCATGGCCACTAAGTTCATCGGGTAGATAGAAAGTGTTTGGAAGGACTATACAAGATGTCTCTTTGAAATCCAAATTGTTGCATCAGTGTAAAGGATGAGTATTGGTATGGAAAATAATCTGGTCTCTTTGATATTCTAGTAAGGGATTTTGTATATGTCAAAAGGATAGCTCTGCCTCATGGGAGTTTCCTCTATGTCACTTTGAAATTTTGATAAGGTGGAACTATGGAGGTAAGATTACTTCTTTGAGGAGATACATGCTTATTGGTGAGATGGGTGCTTCGATCTCTTTGAAGTATTGATGGTGGGGCATGTTAGAAAGGTGATAAAAAATGGATGTTAACAAATAAGGATAGATGGAGTTTGGATAGTACTCGATAGGAAATTCACATCCTTTTGTGAATTGCATAGTGATTACCTAGTCATGCGGACCTCGTACATAGCAAGCTAGCAGCAGGTCGAGGAGGAGGTAAAATATCGATAGGACCATATGAGCGATCTCTTTGATACTCCAAAAAAGGTTCATCGAAGTGACCTATAGTTTTCGGTGTGAGTGCTAGCTTGGTCTCTCTGATGTGGAAATGATCAATGGTAGGATAAGATCAACGGGTGAGATGTAAGGGAAGGCTCATTTGATAGTAGTGTTTTAAATGATGATGATGAATGGAGAACCATGGATCTTGGCATGTAAAGAAAAAATCAATGATTAGAATTTGAAGGTGGTATTTTCAAATGGTTAAACCCATGTAAGTAGTTTCCAACTAGTATCCAACTAAAAGAATGAAATTAATTGGTCTACCTAATCCAACAATTGACTTCATTGGTGATTTGAGTTTTAGAACGACAACATAAAGTGTTAAGTGAACAAAGATCAAGTTCATATCTTATGAACAAAGGATTACATTAAATGTTATCTAATTTAGGGTTTAAATATTTCCAATCCTAGAAGATGTTCTATAATAGATATTAATTTGAGTATGGCTCAATATAGAGTATGCTTCTTGAAGAAGAAATAATGAAAATACTAATTGAACTATCAAGTCATATTGGCCAAAGGTGCACCACTTGAGGAAGTGGCTAATAGGTAGCGAAGAAAAGATAGATAACTTAGCAGTTGAATATAAGAAAAAAAAAGGTTTAGTCCATTGGAGAGAGAGAGAGAGAAGTGTTTGAAATGAAGAGTTGGGAATGGTAGAGTGTAGAGAAAATGATTGCAAAGAAACAATGAACTATGCCTAAATAAGTTGAAACAAACAAAAAATAGGAATTCAAATATGGATTTACATTTGGGGTAAACCCCTTTATTGTATTGATGCTTTTTGTTTGGGTTTTTCTCATTCAAACTAGTGTATTACGAAAAGGGAATGTGTTTCTGAGCAAGCAATAGATGTAGAGAAAATGGGTGTAGAAAAAGAAGTAAATACATAGTAGGTAAAGAAGTGCAAGGTAGAGGAAGAGTTACAAAGCATGCAACATACATGTAAGCGTAGTTGCAAATAAGTTACAATCTACAAATTAAAGCTTAATCAAGATTAATGTGAACACAATTGTTGCCATGATGTAAACTATGCTATTTGGTGGGATCTCCATGTTAGATGGAGAAATGAGGTGGCATTATAAGATCAATAATGATGGTGCTCATCTATTGAAAGGGAGTTTGGCTTGATTTTGAAGAGTTGTTGTAGTAAGTATGACAAATAGATATGTCAAACAAATCACCCTTGCAAATTTGGAAGGAGGACTAGTTGAAAGATAGAAAATATAGATCAAAGTTTCTAACTATTTTGGTTTGATCCCTATCCTTAGAGATTTATCTATACATTCATCTAATACTAGTGGCATTCATGCTCTTGTAATGATAAAAACCTGCTATCTACCTTGATTGTTTTCTGATGATCTAAATAAGTTTGATGAAGTTTGTTGTAACAAGTTCTAAATCAAAAATAAAGAGAATCCAATGAAGTGTTGAGAAGAATTAAATTTCAAAAAAAACTATATATTCCCAGATGCATTCCAGAGATGATAAAGCCAAAACACAAAAAGGATAGATGATGAAGGTTTTAGAAGAGTGCATTATTTAATAAAGTTGAGACAAAGAATACTTTCACATCCTCCTGAAGGAAATTCCATGACCAAGTACTCATCATACTTTTATGGGTATTTCTATACATATAATCATTTTGGCCATAGGGATAGAGAGTGTAGAGTCATTACAAGGAGGAATACAAACTTTGTAATAAAGAATCCATTTTCTCCCTTGGTAGACAAAAATATAGTATGTTACAATTGTAACAACTCTGGTCATGTAGATAGAGAATGTAGAACAAAATCTACAAGACCAAATGTTCAGTCAAAGAAGAAGAAAAATTCATCTCCCAAAGTTGGAAAGGAAACTAAAGTTTCTAAGAGAAAGGAAGGGAATGCTGGAAATAAACCTAACAAAGTGTGGAAAGAGAAAGAGTAGAATTCCACTCAATCTATGATTTTCCAAACAAAACTGCATGCAAAGAAAAAAAATTTGTGGGTAATTGATAGTTGTTGCTCCAAGAATATGACTAGAGATAAAATAAAATTCATTGAACTCAAGAATTTTAAGGAAGGGTCAGTAAGTCTAGGTGATAGTACTATTGTCAATATTTTGGTAAAGGGATCATGAGTTTAGATGGAAGGAATAAGACAAAATATTTCCTCTATGTTGGGGGTTTGAAACATAACCTTCTTAGTGTCAGCTAAATGTCTTAAAATGGGTACAAAAGTGTATTTAACTCCAAGGGATGCAAGATAAGAAAGAATGGTAATACAATTACACAAGGGATAAGGACTGATAGTAACCTATACAATCTTTATGAGTTAAAAGTCCACAATTGTCTAATTACCCAATTAGATGAGATTTGGCTATGGAATAGAAGATTAGGGCATGTAAACTTTGACAATTTAGTAAAAACAAGCTCAAAAGGACTAGTTAGGAATATTCCTAAGATAGATAAGCCTGAAAACATAATCTATAAAAGGACGTCAGTAAGGAAAGAAAACAAGGTTTAAGTTTCCAACAAAGGATTATTCAACCAAAAAACCTTTGGAAATAGTTCATATTGATTTGTGTGGTCCAGCAAGGACAAGGGGGATGCAACGTGAGAGATAATTTATACCCCTAATTGATGATTATACTAGAATGGACTGGGTCACATTTCTAAAGGAGAAAGTTGAAGAGTTTAAGAAGTTTAAATTTTTTAGAAAACTAGTAGAGGAGATTGGAAAAAAACTAAGTTTTTCAGATCAGACAGAGGTGAAGAATTTATGTCAAGTGAATTCAATAAAATTGCAAGAAGGAAGCAGTTTATACTACCATATATATTCATAATAGAGCACTGCTAAAATAAAATAGGGGAAAAACTCCATATGAACTCTGGTATGGCAAGCCTGCATCAGTCAAGTACTTCAAGGTGTTTGAAAGAAAATGCTACATAAAAAGAGAAGATGAAGACTTGGAAAGTTGTGAGTCAAGATGTGATGAAGGAATATTCCTAGGATATTCCACTCAAAGAAAAACTTACAAGTGTTACAATAAGAGATTGCACAAAACTGTTGAAAGTATCAATGTCAAGACTGATGAAAATGTAGGTCAATGTACCTTGATAAAAAATAATTTTGAGATTGAATTAGATGATGATGATGTAGGTCCAATAGTTGAAGAAGAAGAAAAAGAAGAGGTTGAGTAAGCTTCTCAGAAATATGTGCAAAAGGATCATCTTGCAAATCAAATAATTGGTGACAAAAATGAAAGGGCTTAGACTAGAAGTCTTTCCAAGAGTAAGGAACAAGTTAATTTTTCTCTCCTGTCTCAGATTGAACCAAAGAGATTTGTTGAAGAAAACAAGGATGAAATTTGGATAAATGACATGGAGGAAGAGCTAAATCAGATTGAGAAGAAAAAAATATGGGAATTAGTTCCTAGGCCTCCAAGAAAAAAGGTTATTGGTACCAAATGGGTATTGAGAAATAAGTTGAATAAAGATGGAGTTGTGGTTAGGAACAAGGAAAGATTAGTGTGCAAAGGGTATGCACAAGTTAAAGGAACTAATTTTGAAGAAACATTTTCACCTGTAGAAAGATTAGAAGCAATAAGAAATTTTTATTGCATTTTTAGTTTGTAAATGATTTAAAGTGTATCAAATGGATGTTAAATCTACATTCTTGAATGGAAACCTTGAAGAGGAAGTCTACATTGAACAACCTGAAGGTTTTTAGCTCTCAAAAGAAGAAGATTGTGTTTGTAGATTACGGAAGGCATTGTATTTCCTGAAGCAAGCACCAAGGGCATGGTACTCTAGATTAGATCAATATCTTCATCACCAAAGTTTCAAGAAGGCGTATGCAAACAAAATTTTATACTTCAAATCAGAAGGTGAGCACATGATAGTTGTTATTGTTTATGTAGATGACATCAGTTTTGGAACCAACAATGATAGAATGTGTAAAATATTTGCTACACACATGTAAGATAAGTTTGAGATATCTATGTTAAAAGAGTTATCATTTTTCCTTGGTTTACAAATAATATAAATAGAAAATAGGATATTCATATCTTAGACTAAATATGCTAAGGAAATGATTAAGAAGTTTGGAATGGAAGATAGTAGACCAGTCAGTACCCCTATGATAACTCATTGTAAATAAAGAAAATTAGATGAATCCCCAGATGCAAATTAGACTATGTATAGGTCAATGATAGGAAGATTTCTATACTTAATTGCATCAAGACTAGACATCATGCAAGCAATATGCATGGTTGCAATATTTCAAGTTGCACCTAAATAGTCTCATGTCAATGCAGTGAAGAGAATATTCAGATATATGAAAATCACTATTGACTATGGGCTATGGTATCCCAAAAGTAAAGATTTCATAATGACTTCATCTACTGATGTTGATTGGGCTATAATTTTGGATGACAGAAAAAACACTATTGGTGGAGCATTCTTTCTAGGGAATAGACTAGTTTCCTAGATTAGCAAGAAGATAGAATCAATTACTCTCTCCACTGAAGAAGTAGAATATGTTGTAGAAATTGCATGTTGTACTCAAATTATTTGGATGAAATAGAAACTTAAAGATATTAAGGTTGAGTATCAATAACCTATCTCCATTCTTTGTCACAATTCAAGTGCCATCAACATCTCAAAGAATCCAGTGTTGCACTCTTGAACTAAACACATATCTATTAAGTATCACTTCATTAGGCAGAAGGTTGTAGACAAGGACGTTAGCATGAAGTATGTTCCCACCAAAGATCAAGTAGTTGGCATTTTAACCAAGCCTCTTCCAAAAGACTAGTATGAATATCCGAGGTAGAAGTTGGGAGTCATTGCTCCCACATCACATCACTAGATTCACATCATGTCACTAGATTCTAGTGATAGGGTATGCATCCAGGGGGACCCTCAGTTGTACTTCATTTAACCCTAGAAAGATGGTTGAGATCAAGTCAAGAGTAGTATTTTCTCATGGGGAGTCTACCCTTTTCCATTGATGTCAAAGGGGGAGAAGTGCATGCCTTGATTGAATAGGATCATGGAGGAGATGTATGTCAAAGGGGGAGTAAATCATTGCGTTAATGATTTGATTGGTAAAAAGTATTAATGTTCCAATATTTTGGCATATTATTGTCATTGATGTCAAAAGGTGAGACCAGTGGTGAGACAAAGGTCAAATTCATGAAGGGCTCTTCGAGAGCTTTACAGAGATATAATTTGTAGGAACTTATGGTGTTCATTCAAAAGGCTTTACATTCATACACCATCAGGGAGACTTCACATTTTTGAAAGGATGTGCTTTAGTGTCTCTTCAACACTACGATGGTAGCTTACTGAATTGGTGGACAAGCCTTCATCAAGCTGATAGATGTTCTTCGGTGAGACTTACTTGTTACTCCCTTCGATATTGTGATGAGTGTATGTCACATTGTTGAGTTCATTAGGTAGATAGAGAGTGTTTGGAAAGATAGCATAGGATGTCTCTTTGACATCCTGATTGTTTCATCGGTGTGAAGAATGACTATTGGTATGACATAAACTTTGGTCTCTTTGATATTTTGGTAAGTGAGTTTGTGTATGTCGAAAGGAAAACTTCACCTCGCTAGGAGTTTCTATTGTGTCACTCTGAAATTCCAATAAGGTGAAACAATGGAGGTAAGATTTCTTCTTTGAGGAGATTCATGTTTATCAGTGAGATGAGTGCTTCGATATCTTTCAAGTGCTGATGGTGTGGCCCATTAGAAAGGTGATAACAATGGATGCTAATGAATAAGGATAGATGGAATTTGGTGATTACTCGCTAGGAAATTCATATCCTTGTTGTCAATTTCATGGTGATGACCTAGTCATGTGGACCTCATACATAGTAAGTAGTTAGTAGGTCAAGGAGAAGGTAAAATATCAGTAGGACTATGTGATCAGTCTCTTTAATGCTCTGGTAGAGGTTCATTGAAGCGACCTATAGTTTTTAGTGTGAGCAGTGGCTCAGTCTCTCCAATGTCACAATGAGTGATGGCAGGATAAGATTGATGGTTGAGATGTAAGGGAAGTCTCATCTAATAGTAATGTTTTAAAGGATGATGGAGAATGGAGAACAATGGATCTTGGTGTATAAAGATAAAATCAATGATCAAAATTTGAAGGTGGTAACTTTTCAAATGGTTAAGTATGTGTAAGTAGTTTTTGATTGGCAACCAACTAGAAGAATGAAATTAATTGGTCTATGTACTCCAACAATTGATTTAATTGGAGGTTTAAGTTGAAGAACAATGGCATAGAGTGCTAAGTGAACATAGACCGAGTTCAAATCTTATAAATGAGTATGTGCAGGATCATGATGGGCGAAAAAGTGGCAATATGATGGGTATGTGGCTAACAAATTTTTTTTACCCAAAATTGATGAAATGAAAAGGGTTTTTAAAGGATATTCTCAACTTTCCACCAATATAAATTATGCTTTACTCTGAATTTAATAAATAATTATTATTCATTTTCTGTTTGAATTACGATTAAAGTCTTGATTGATAGGCTGATTGAAAAACATATGTAGCTTTCAAATGGTATCACATTTTTTGAATCCAAAAAATGTGTCACATTCTATGCTTTGCATACTATAGGATTAAAAAAAGTAAAGTTGAATTTCACGAAGTTTTGACCAAGTTAAGGTGGTCAGGCATACAATTTTTTAATATTTTTTAAAAGTTGTAATAAAAAATCATAATTAATTATTTACTTGGAAAAAATTACAAAAATATGCATCACATCATACATAAGTCTTCTACTTATATCTAAAATATTATAAAAAATAATTATCATTTTATTAGCGGTTAGGGTGGTCGACAGACACTACTTTTATTTTTCGAAATTTAAGTACTCTTGCATTGAAATTTCAAATTTTCACCAAATAGATTTAAAAAAAAAACCTAGTAGTTTAGAAACTTCATTCAATTTTCTACAGATTCTATTCTTACATATTTTTGAAATAATATAGATAACTTATTCAAATTTTTATGTCAAGTTACCTAACTCTGATTTTTTTGAATTTTCTGCCACTTAAGGGCCTATTTTTTCCATGATGATCCTTCACATACCCAAATAGAGGATTACATTAAATGTACATCTAATTTAGGGTTTACAGATTTCCAATCCTAAAATATTTTTTGTAACATAAATTAATGCGGGTATGGCTCGATGCAGAGTATGCTTCCTGAAGAAAAAAGAACAAAAATCCTAATTTTTGTATCAAGTCACATTGGTTAGAGGTGCACGGCTTGAGGAAGTGCTTATTGGTTAGTGAAGAAAAGATAGATAACTTAGCATTTGAATAAGAAAAAAAAAGGTGTATTCAGTAGGAGAGAGAGAGAGAGAAGTGTTTGAAAAGAAGAGTTGGGAACAATAGAGTGTAGAGAACTCAATTGTAGAGAAAGAATGCACTATGCCTAAATAAGTTGAACCAAAAAAAATATGGAATTTAAATTTGGATTTACATTTTGGGTAAACACCTTGATTGTATTGGTGCTTTTGGTTTAGGTTATGCTCATTCAAACTAGTGTATTATAGAAAAGGGGATGTGTTACTGAGAAAGTAATAGATATAGAGAAGAGGGTGCATAAAAAGAAGCGAATATAGAATAGGTAAAGTGTAGAGAAAAGGAAGAGTTGCAGAGTGTGCAACATACATGTAAGTCTAGTTTCAAATAAGTTGCAATTCATAGAAGTGTCATTAAAATTGTAATATCTTACATTGTAAATCTGATTGGTGGGTGCCATCAGATATCTGGGTAGGTGCTCAGATAAGGGAATGGGTGCTTCCTTGGAGTGGATGCTCCTAAAAAAAAGAGATTGGTTTCTTCGTAGGGTTGGTACCCTTAAAACATTGTAACTAAACTTCAAGCTTGTGAGACTGGATTAGAATAACATATCTTAGTAGTATTTTTCAATGTGCTTTTTCCCAATCTTGGGTTTTCCAAGTACATTTGGTGTTATGTGATGAATACATGTGTCCTCTCTCTTTTGTTTTCTTATTAAGTTTTACCTAAACATTAAGAATTTAAATAATTAATCTACACCAAGTGTTGAGAGGTAAAAATTTTAATATCTACTGATTCACCCCCCTCTTAGTAGATCTTTGTGTTCCAACACAATAAATAACCTATCATCAACATATAATGCAATAAACAGGAAATGATCACCATCAATTTTATAATAAAAATAATGATTTGAATTACAAGCATGAGTAGCTACCATATACTCTACTTTAGTAGTGGACAAATCAACCACAACCTATCGTTTATTCATCCAACTAATTGCACCACCAAATAAAGTAAGGACATAATCATTGGTGTATTTTCTTCTATCAACATCACCTATAGAGTCTGAATCCACATAACCATGGATATCAAGGGAAATTTGTTCTTCAGACATATTAAACTATGATAACATAAGGAATAATCTAAGGTACCTCGCAAGTATATGAAAACTCTTTTAACTGCATCCCAATGAACTATACCAGGATTAGACATGTATCTAGAAATAACTCCCACTGCCTAGAGAATGTTTAGTCTAGTACAAACCATAGCATACATCAAACTTCAAACTGCACTCCGGTAAGGCACTATGCTCATGTCTTCCATCTTTGATGGAGATGTTGGACAATCTAAAATAGATAACTTTATTCAAACTACTTACTTTGGCCAAGCCACAACTTTCTATTCACTCTATCTCTTTTGATTTCCATCCCAAGAATTTTTTTAGCTACACCAAGATCTTTTGTTTCATAATTAGCAGCAAGTTGAGATTTCATTTCTAAAATCATACCTTTCCCTCTACCAACATGTTGGCATATTTTTGTCATTGATTTCAAAAGGTGAGAGTAGTGGTGAAACAAAGGTCAAATTTGTGAAGGGTTCTTTGAGAGATTTACATAGATATGATTTGTAGGAACTTATGGTGTGCATTCAAAAGGATTTACATTCATGTACACCATTGAGGAGACTTCATGCTTTCAAAAGGAAGTGTTTTAGTGTCTCTTCAACACTATGATGGTGACTTACTAAATTGGTGGACAAGCCTTCATTGGGTTGACATTTGTTCTTCAACAAGACTTACTTGTCAATCCCTTCAATATTGTGATGAATTTATGTCGCAGCCACTAAGTTTATTAGTCAGAAAAAGAGTGTTTGGAAGGATAGTACAAGATTTCTCTTCAGCATCCCAATTGTTGTATCAGTGTGAAGGATGAGTACCTGTATGATAGAGACTTTGGTCTCTTTGATATTCTGGTACACGAGTTTGTGTATGTCGAAAGGACAACTATGCCTCACTGGGAGGCTCTTCCATGTCACTTTGAAATACTGATAAGGTGGAGCTACAGAGGTTAGATTACTTCTCTGAGGAGATATATGTTTATCGGTGAGATGGGTGATTTGGTCTCTTCAAAGTGTTGATGGTGGGGCCCATTAGAAAGGTGATAACAATGGATGCTAATGAATAAGGATAAATGGAATTTGTAGATTACTCAATAAGAAATTCACATCCTTGTTGTGAATTGCATGGTGATGACATGGTCATGTGGACCTTGTACATAGCAAGTGGGTAGTAGGTTGAGGAGAAGGTAAAATATTGGCAAGACTGTGTGAGAAGTCTCTTTGATACTCTGGAAAAGTTCATCGAAGTGACCTATAGTTTTCGGTGTGAGTAGTGGCTTGGTCTCTTCGATGTGGTGATGTGTGATGGAAGGATATGATTGACAATTGAGATGTAAGGGAAGGCTCATCTGATGGTAGTGTTTTAAAGGATGATGATGAATGGAGAACCATGGATCTTAGCATGTAAAGAAAAAATCAACAATCATAATTTGAAGGTGGTAGTTTCAAAGGATTAAGCCTGTGTAGGTAGTTTCTAAATGGAACTAACCAAAAGAATGAAATTAATTGGTCTACCTACTCTAATAATTGACTTAATTGGTGATTTGAGTTGTAGAATGGTGGTATAGATTTCTAAGTGAATAGATATTAGGTTTGGATCTTATGAACAAAGGATTACATTAAATGTGTATCTAACTTAGGGTTTACAAATTTCCAATCCTAGAAGATTTTTTGGAACAAAAATTAATGTGGGTATGCCTTGATCTAGAGTATGCTTCCTGAAGAAGAAAGAAAAAAAATAATAATTGTTGTACAATCAAGTCGTATTGGTTAGAGGTGCACAACTTGAGAAAGTGGCTACTAGGTAGCAAAGAAAAGATAGATAACTTAGCAGTTGAATAAGAAAAAAAAGGTGTAGTTAGTTGGAAAGAGAGAGAAGTGTTTGAAAAAAAGAGTTGGGAACAACAGAGTATAGAGAGAGTGATTGCAAAGAAAGAATGCACTATGCTTGATTAAACTAAAACAAAAAAAAATCAAGAATTCAAATCTGGATTTATGTTTTGGGTAAACCCCTTGATTGTATTGGTGCTTTTTGTTTGGGTTCCACTCATTTAAACTAGTGTACTACAAAAAATGGTATTTTTTGTTGAGAAAGCAGTAGATGTAGAGAATAGGGGTGTAGAAAAAGAAGTAAATATAGAGTAGGTAAAGTACATAGCAGAGGAAGAGTTGTGGAGTGTGCAACATAGATGTAAGTGCAGTTGTAAATAAGTTGCAATATAGAATTTTCATTAAAATTATAATATCATGCATTGTATATCTGATTGGTGGGTGCCATTAGATATCTAGGTAGGTGCTCAAATTAGGGAGTGGGTGCTTCCTTGGATTGGGTGCTCCTAAAACTAGGAGATTTGTGTATTCATAGGGTTGGCACCCTTAAAACGTTGTAACTAAACTTCAAGTTTGTGAGGTTGGATTTGGACAATAGATCCTAATAGCATCTCACTGTGTTTTTTCCCAATCTTAGGTTTTACATGTAAATTTTGTGTTATGTGATGGCTGCATGTGTGCTCTCTCTCATGTCTTATTAATTTTTATCTGCACATTAAGAATTCAAATAATTAATCTACACCGAGTTTTGAGAGGTAAAAATTTCAATATCTACTGATTCACCCCCCTCTCAATAGATATTTGTGTTCCAAAAATTGGTATCATAGGATTGGGTTCCCTAATTGAAGCTTAATCAACATGTGTAGATTCTGGTAGTGTGAACACAATGAACAATTAGGAAGGTTCAAGCAAGCCACCTTGGTTTTATTGAACAAACTATGCTAAGTGGAGCTTATTGATGAAGGGATATTTAGGATCTCTAGGTCTTGATGTCTAGATGTCAGTCAAAATTAAATACATTCTCCTTGCTACTCTTCACACTGACGTTGTAGGAAAGGACTATGAGAATAATGAAAAATATCATTTTCCTATTATGAACAACTTGTCTAATTTTGTGCATGGAAAGGTTATGCATTGTCAAACTGTGTATGATGTCTAGGAAAAATTGAAAAACATCTATGAAGGAAATAGCAAGGTAAAGTTGGCAAAGCTTCAAGTGCTGAGAGAAAAATTTGAAGGCTTAAAGATTACTGAAGAGCAGAAGATTGCAAACTATCTTCTAAGAGTTGATGATGTAGTAAACACTATCAGAGGATTTGGCGAAGAAGTAAAAGATGTTGTATTGAAATTTTTAAGGTCTATGGAAAATAGATATGACCCCAAGATCTCTATAATCAAAGAAGGAAAAGAACTATATTAGCTCACCCTAGATGAATCACATGGCATATTCATGACATATGAGATGAGAATGGGAGATACCAAGCCATCTAGAAGAGAAGTTACATTCAAGGTTGTTAAGAGCCCAAAGGATGAGGCATATAAGAGAGACAAGGTTGTAGCCTCTATGTCAAACCATGAAGAGGTTGATTAGGAATAAGTAAACTTCATTAGAGGATTGAGGAGAGGATTTGGAAAGTATCTAAGCGAGTTTCCCTTGAAGTGCTCTAACTGTGGTAGGATAGGTCATTTTTCTTCTAAGTGCCCTTATGATCAAGAAGATAACACTAAGAAAGAAGGGGCTAGCAAAAAGAAGAAACCTTACTATCCTAAATGGAGTAGTCTTTGGAAGAAGAAGAAGAGCCTGTACATTCAGGAAGAAAGTGATTCATTTGATATAAGTGATAGTTCAAATGATGAACAAGATCATGCTCTTGTAATGGAGGAAGAAGAGGAAGAATTCCTCTTTATGGCCAAGGAATCTAAGGATTAGAAGGATGAACAAGCTAAAGATTCTCATGAGGAAGATGAGTAGGCAGTTGTTGACCTTGAGGGAAAATCGATCAGTGCCCTTGAAAATATTGATGATCTAAGGGATAAGTTTGATGATCTTAAAAGGGAAAACAAGAAATTAAAAACATATGCTCAAAAGGAGAATGAAAAGCTAACCTATGATCTTGAGGAATCTAACCAGTTGGTAGTATGCTTGAAACTTCAAGTGGAGGAAGCCAAAAGAATAGAAGAAGTAATGAAGTCCAAGCTAGAATCAGAAGTGGATAGATGTTTGAAGGTTGAGGCATAAATAGTTGCTTTAAGAAAGGAATTGGAAAAATCCAATGAGAAAATCAATAAGTGTCTAAAATTGAAAGGTGTTTTAGAAATTTCAAATGAGTTGATAAGTATGCAAACACCTACAAATAAAGAGAAATTTGGCTTAGGACTGGAGAAAGGAAAGAGATCGTTTGTTAAAGCCTCTACAAAACTCTATGAAAGATTCAAGGATGAAGAAAATGTAGTCATTAATGATGAAAAACCTAACAATAAGGATGTTCCTGAAGCCAAAAATAAGTCTTTCATAGTAGAAAAATCTAATAATGACAAGAAGTTGATTGAAGTTGAGATAGACAACAAAATTGTCTCTACCTAGCCAAGGGAGAAGCATAACAGAAAAATGATAGATGGTGAAGAATTCACATGAATGCATTATTCAAGAAAGTTGAGACAAAGAAGACTTTCACATCTTGTTGAAGGAAACTCCATGACCAGGTACTCGTCATACTTTTATGGGGCTATGTACAGGATCATCATGGAAGAAACAGGCACTTAAGTAACAAAAAATTTAGAAAAATTAGAGTTAGGAAACTTGACATAAAAATTTGAATAAGTTATCTATATTATTTCAAAAATATTTAAGAATAGAATCTATAGTAAATTGAATGTAGTTTCTAAACTACTAGGTTTTTTTTTTTAAAATCTATTTGGTGAAATTTTGATATTTCAATGCAGTAGTACTTAACTTTAAGGGAAAAAATAAGAAGTAGGTGTCTGTATAACCACCCTAACCACAATAAAATGATAATATATCTTTTATAAGATTTTAGATATAAGTAGAGCAATCATGTCCCAAAGTGATGCATATTTTTCTATATTTTTTTTCCAAGTAAATAATTAATTATGATTTTTTTACTACAAATTAAAAAAAAATAAAACTTGTATGTTTGAATACCTTAACTTGGTCAAAACTTCATGAAATTCATTTTTTTTTTATCCTATAGTATGCAAAGCATAGAATGTGATGCATGTTTTGGATTCAAAAAATTTGATACTGTTTGAAAGCTATAGATGTTTTTCAATCAGCCTATCAATTAGGACTTTCATCGTAATTCAAATAGAAAATGAATAATAATAATTTATTAAATTCAAAGTAAAGAAAAAATTATATTGGTGGAAAGTTAATAATCTTATAAAAAAAAAAAATTGTTTCATCAATTTTGGGTAAAAAAAAGTTGTGAACCACATACCCATCATATCGCTACTTTTTGGCCCATCGTGACCCTACACATACCCATGGGTATTGCTATACATGTATTCATTTTGTTCATAGGGCTGGAGCATCTAGATTCATTCCAAGGAGGAAAACAAACTTTGTAAGCAAGAATCCATTTGCTCCCTTAGTAGACAAAAATATAGTCTTACAATTGTAGCAACTTTGGTCATGTAACTATAGAATGTAGAAAAAAAATTATATGACCAAATGTTCAGTCTAAGAAGAAGAAAAATTAATCTCCCAATGTTAAGAAGGAAAGCAATTTTTTTGAGAGAAACGAAGCTAATGCTGAAAAGAAACCTAACAAAGTGTGGAAGGAGAAAGTGTAGAATTCCACTCAATCTATGATTTTCCAAATAGTGTTGCATGCAAGGAAACAAAATTTGTGGGTAATTGATAGTGGTTGCTCCAAGCATATGACTGGAGATAAAAGAAAATTCATTGAACTCAAGAAGTGTAAGGAAGGGTTAGTAAGTCTAGGTGATAATAATACTATCAAAATTCATGGTAAGGGGATCTTGAGTTTAGATGAAAAGAATAAGACAAAATATTTCCTCTATGTTGATGGTTTGAAACATAACCTTCTTAGTGTCAACCAAATGTGTGACAATGGGTAAAAAATTGTATTTAAATCTTAGGGCTGCAAGATAAGAAAGAATGGTACGACAATTGCACAAGGAATAAAGACTAATAGTAACCTATAGAACCTTTATGAAGTAAAAGGCCATAAGTGTCTAATCATCCAAGTAGATGAGAGTTGGCTATGGAACAAAAGATTAGTACGTGTAAAATTTGGAAATTTAGTAAAAATAAGCTCAAAAAGACTGGTTAGGAATATGCCTAAGATAGCGAAGCCTAAAAACATAATCTGCAAAGGATATTAGTGAAGAAATCAAAAAAGCTTTAAGTTTCCAACAAAAGAATTATTCACCCACAAAACCTTTTGAAATAGTTTATATTGATTTGTGTGGTCCAACAAGGACAAGGGGGTTGCAAGGTGAGAGGTACTTTATGTTGTTGATTGATGATTTTGCTAGAATGGTCAGGGTCACATTTCTAAAGGAGAAAGATGAAGCATTTGAGAAGTTTGAAATTTTTAGAAAGCTGGTAGAGAAGGAGACCAAAAGAAAAATTAAGTGTCTTAGATCAGATAGAGGTGGAGAATTTACATCAAGTGAATTCAAAGAATATTGTGAAAGTCATGGGATTAAATGGCAATATTTAGCACTAAGAACACTAGAGAAAAATGGTGTGGTAGAAGGAAGAAATAGGATAGTGAAGGAAATGAATAGAGCTATGTTAAATGAGGAAAGTTTGGTAGATAATTTTTGGAAGGAAGCAGTTCATACTACCATATATATTCATAATATAGCATTGCTAAGAGAAAACAGTGACAAAACTCCTTATGAACTGTGGTATGGCGAGCCTATATTAGTCAAGTACTTCAGGGTGTTTGGTAGAAAATGCTACATAAAAAGAGAAGATGAAGAATTGGGAATCTTTGAGTTAAGATGTGATGAATGAATATTCCCAAGATATTCCACTCAGAGAAAATCTAACAAGTGTTACAATAAGAGATTACACAAGATTGTTGAAAGTATCAATGTCAAGATTGATGAAAATGCAGGTCAACGTAAGTTGAGCAGAAATAATTTTGAGATTCAATTAGATGATGATTATGTAGGTCCAAGAGTTGAAGGAGAAGAACAAGAAGAAAGGTTGAGCAATATCCTACAAAATATGTGCAAAAGGATCATCCTGTAGATCAAATAATTGGTGACAAAAATGAAGGGGTTCAAACTAGAAGACTTGCCAAGAGTAGGGAACACGATAATTTTTCTCTTGTCTTAGATTGAGCCAAAGATATTTTTTGAAGCCAACAAGGATGGAAGTTGGATAAAGGCCATGGATGAAGAGCTAAATCAGATTGAGAAGAACAAAATGCGGGAATTGGTTTCTAGGCCTCCAAGCAAAAATGTTACTAGTACCAAATGGGTATTCATAAATAAGTTGAATGAAGATGGAGATGTGGTTAGGAACAAGGAAAGATTAGTGTGAAAAGGGTATGCACAAGTTTAAGGAATTTATTTTGAATAAATGTTTGCACCTATAGCAATATTAGGAGAAATAATAATGGTTCTTGCATTTTTTCAAGTTGTAAAGGATTTAAAGTGTATCAAATGGATGTTAAATCTGCATTCTTGAATGGAAACCTTGAAGAGGAAGTCTACATTAAATAACCTGAAGGTTTACAGCTCTCAGATGAAGAAGATTATGTTTTCATATTGAGGAAGATGGTGTATGGCCTAAAGCAAGCACCAAGAGCATGATACTCCAGATTAGATCAATATATTCAATGCCAAGGTTTCAAGAAGGGGTGTGTAGACAACAATTTATACTTCAAATCAAAAAGCGAGCACATGATAGTTGTTGTTGTTTATGTAGATGACATCATTTTTTGAACCAACAATGATAGAATGTGTAAAGTATTTGCTACACACATGCAAGATGAGTTTGAGATGTCTATATTAGGAGAGTTATCCTTTTTCCTTGGTTTACAAATAGCATAAATAGAAAGTTGGATATTCATATCTTATACTAAATATGCTAAGGAAATTCTTCATATGCTTGGCATGGAAGATAGTATACCAGTCAGTAGCCCCATGATAACTAGCTACAAATTGAGAAAATCACGTGAATCCCTGAATGAAAATTAGACTATGTATAGGTCAATTATAGGAAGCCTGCTATACTTAATTGCATGAAGACCAGACATTATGCAAGTAGTATGCATGGTTGCAATATTTCAAGTTTAACCTAAAGAGTCTCATGCCAATGCAATGAAGAGAATATTCAGATATATTAAAATAATTCTTGACTATGGGATATGGTATCCCAAAACAAAATATTTCACAATGACTGCATATACTAATGTTGATTGGGTTGGAAGTGTGGATGAAAAAAAAGAACCAATGGTGGAGAATTCTTTCTAGGGAATATACTAGTTTCCTGGATGAGAAAGAATCAAGAATTAGTTACTCTCTCCAATACAAAAGTAGAATATTTTGCAATAGCTACATGTTGTACTCAAATTCTTTGGATGAAATAGAAACTTATAGATATTAAGGTTGAGTATCAATAACCTATATGCATTCTTTGTGACAATTCAAGTGCCATCAACATCTCAAAGAATGAAATGATGCACTCTAGAACTAAACACATATCCATTAAGTATTACTTCATTAGGGAGAATGTTGTATACAAGGAGGCCAGCATGGAGTATGTTCCCACCAAAGAATAAGTAGCTAAAATTTTCATGAACTCTCTTCCAAAAGAATAGTTTTAATATCTGAGGTAGAAGTTGGGATTCATTGATCCCACATCACATTACTAGATTCTAGTGATAGGATATGCATCCATGGGGAGCCTCAATTGTACTTCATTTATCCCTAGAAATGTGGCTTGGATCAATTCAAGATCATCATTTTGTTAGGGGGAATCTTCCCTTTTCCATTGATGTCAAAGGGAGAGAAATGCATGCCTTCATCAAATAGGAGCATGGAGGGGATGTATGTCAAAGGAGGAGAAAACTGCTCTGTTAATGATTTGATTGTTATAGAGCATTAATTTTCCAATCTATATAAACATTTAGAGATTTTGGATCAATGATAAAGGGGGAGATTGTTGGCATATTTTTGTCATTGTTGTCAAAAGGTGAGACCAATGGTGAAATAGAGGTTAGATTCATGAAGGGTTCTTTGTGATCTTTACAAAGATATGATTTGCAGGCAATTATGGTGTGAATTCAAAAGGATTTACACTCATACACCATTGAGGAAACTTCACATTTTCGGAAGGGGGTACTTTAGTGTTTCTTCAACACTATGATGGTGGCTTACTGAATTGGTGGAGAAGCTTTCATCGAGCTAACAATTGATCTTCGGTGAGACTTACTTGTTAGTCCCTTCAATATTGTGATGAGTGTATGTCATGACTATTAAGTTCATCGGGAAAACATAGAGTGTTTGGCAAGATAGAATAGGATGTCTCTTTGATATATCGATTGTTGCATCGGTGTGAATTATGAGTATTGGTATGACAAAGAATTTGGTCTCTTTGATATTCCCGTAAGGGAGTTTGTGTACATTAAAAGGAAAAATTTGCATAACTGGGAGTTTCTTTTGTGTCACTCTGAAATTTTGATAAGGTGGAACTATGGAGGTAAGATTACTTGTTCATGGAGATACATGCTTATCGGTGATACAAGTGCTTCAATCTCTTTGAATTTCTAATGATGGGGCCCATTAGAAAGGTGATAACAATGGATGCTGATGAATAAGGATAGATGGCATTTGGTGATTACTCGATAGGTAATTCACATCCTTGTTGTGAATTACATGGTGATGACCTGGTCATTGTGGACCTCATACATAGCAAGAAAGTAGCAGGTTGAGTTGAAGGTAAAATATTGGAAAGACAGTGTGAGCAATCTCTTTGATACTCTAACAGAGGTTTATTAAAGTGACCTACATTTTCGGTGTGAGAAGTGGCTCGGTCTCTTCGATGTTGTGATGAGCGATGGTAGGATAAGATCAATGACTAAGATGTAAGGGAAGGCACATCTAATAGTATTTTTTTAAAGAATGACAATGAATGGAGAACCATGGATATTTGTGTGTAAAGAAAAAATCAATGATCAAAATTTGAAGGTGTCAGTTTCAAACACTTAAGTCCATGTACATAGTTTCTGACTAGCAACTGACTAGAAGAATGAAATTAATTGGTCTACCTACTCTAACAATTGACTTAATTAGTGATTTAAGTTGCAGAATGGTGGCACAAAGTGCTAAGTGAACAAAGATCAAGTTCAGATCTTATGAAAGGAGGATTACATTAAATACGTATCTGATTTAGGTTTTACAGATTTCCAATCCTAGAATATTTTCTATAACAAATTAATGCAGGTATGGCTCAATGTAGAGTATGCTTCTTGAAGAAGAAAGAATGAAAATCCTAATTTTTGTATCAAGTTGCATTGGTCAAAGGTGCATAGCTCGAGGAAGTGGCTACTGGGTAGTGAAGAAAAGATAGATAACTTAGTAGTTGAATAAGAAAAAAGGGGTGCAGTCGATTGGAGAGAGAGAGAGAGAAGTGTTTGAAAAGAAGGGTTGGGAATGATAGAGTATAGAGAACTCAATTGTAGATAAAGAATGCACTATGTCTGAATAAGCTGAACCAAACAAAAATTAAGCATTCAAATCTAGATTTATTTTTGGGGTAAACCCCTTGATTATATTGGTGCTTTTTTTGGGGGTTCCTCTCATTCAAACTAGTGTATTACAGAAAAGGGGATGTGTTGTTGACCAAGTAGTAGATGTAGAGAATAGGGATGTAGAAAAATAAGTAAATACAGAGTATGTAAGGAAGTGTAGAGAAGAGGAAGAGTTGTAGAGTGTGCAACATACATGTAAGTGCGGTTTCAAATAAGTTGCAACATAGAATTGTCATTAAAATTATAAAATCCTGCATTGTAAATCTAATTGGTGGGTGCCATCAGATATTTGGGTAGGTGCTTAGATTAGGGAGTGGGTTCTCCTAAAACTAGGAGATTGGTGTCTTCATAGGGTTGGTGCCCTTAAAATGTTGTAATTGAACTTCAAGCTTATGAGGCTAGATTAGGAAACTCGATCCTAGCAATATTTCTCACTGTGGTTTTTCTGAATCTTGGGTTTTCAACACACATTTGGTGTTATGTGATGACTGCATGTGTTCTCTCTCTTGTGTTTTCTTATTAATTTTTTTCTACACAATAAGAATTCAAATAATTAATTTGTTTTGAGTGTTGAGAGGTAAAAATTTCAATATATACTGATTCACCCCCCTCTTCATAGACCTTTGTGCTCCAACACAATAAATAACATATCATCAACATATAATGCAATAAATAGGAAAAAATCACAATCAATTTTATAATAAACACAACAATTTGATTTAGAATGCTCAAATCCAAAACTCAACACATATGTATCAAATTTTTGGTACCACATCTTAGGACACTATTTTAAGCCATACAAAAATTTCTTCTATTTGTAAACCAATTTACTTTTACCTTTCACCATGTAGTGCTCTAGTTGTGTCATATAAATATCCTCCTCCAAATCACCATGGAGGAAAGTAGTTTTCACATCCATTTTCTCAACCTCTAAATCATAAATAGTAGCAATAGAAAGAAAAAATATAATGGGTCATTTTTGCAATAGGAGAAAATATATCACCATAATCAACACCCTCAACTTGAGAGTAACCCTTTGCAACCAACCTTGCTTTGTACTTATCAATACCTCCATCTAAACAAATCTTTTTCTTGAACACCCATTTGCAACCAATAGGTTTTTATCCTTCAAGAAATGGTACAAGATCCCATGTATCATTCTTTTTCAAAGATGTCATTTCTTTATCCATAACAATCTTCTAGGATTATGCATCATGCATACCTAGTGCCTCTTCTATAGATCTAGGTTTTTCCATGCCAGTATTCAAAGAAAAAATACATCTCCAATCATTAGGTGAATACCTTTCAGGTGGTTGTCTATCTTGTAGACCTACAAAAAAGTTGAGTTGGAGGTTCTTCCTCCTCTTCTAAAGATACAGGGCTAGATGAGCTCTCCTCAACTTCTTGTCTATCCTTGGGCCTCTATTCATCTTTCATAGGTGTAGAGAAAAATCGAATCACATCTTCCTGTTTAGTTTTTTCTAACTACAATATAACAAAAGAAGGCTCAGTTTCTCTAAAAATAACACTTCTACTATGTATTACCTTTTTTTGCAATAGGATCCCAAAGATTTTATCCTTTCACACCATAACTATATCCAATGAAGATACATTTCACAACCATGCTCTCCAACTCTATTCACTTCTCCTTTGGCACATGTACATATGCCTCACAACCAAAAACTCTAAGATGTCTTAATGAAGGCTTGTGGCCCAACCATGCCTCTATAGGAATCTTATCAACAAGAGTTGATGTAGGAGACATGTTAATCAAGTAACAAGTAGTGGCAGTAGCTTCAACCCAAAACCTTTTTTCTAGACCAACACCACTCAACATACTCCTAGCCTTCTCCATTAGTGTCTTGTTCATTCGTTTTGTAACTCTATTCTATTGCGGAGAATAAGAAATTGTCTTTTGTCTATGAATAACACAATATTTATATAATCTATCAAAATATTTATAGAAAAATTCACTACCATTATTAGTCTTCAAAAATTTTAATTTCTTTCCAGTCATCAACTCAACCATTGCTTTAAATTTTTTAAATCGGCTGAAAACTTCATAATTTACTCTTTAAAAAATATACCCATTGATAAATATACCATAATTTACTCTTTATCACAATATTTTCTCTACATGACCAATCAGAGGTCAGAATATGTGGATCATCAATAAATGAAACATAATATGTGGATTTACCAATCAAAGGAACATCTATAGGACCAAACACAACATAATGAATAAGATCCAATACACCAAAATATTTATGAGAACTCAAGTAAAACTAAACGTGATTTAGTTTTCCATAAATACAATACTCATAAAAATAAAATTCAAGATTATAATCAGATAGACCTTCAACAAGGTTTTTATTTTTTGAGGTTCTTAGACCCTTTTTTCCAATGTGACCAAGTCTCTAGTGCCATAACATAGTTTTCTTTGTAGGTAACTTTGATTCAGAAGAAAGCGCACCCTTGGTACTCAAAATACATGATCATCTGCTAAAAGTGAAACCCTCACTTCTTCCACAAACTTTCTTTTCACAAAATTACTATTGCATCCAACTTATACAATGTGCCATATCTGACACCTCTAGAAATCACCATAGCACCTCTTACCATCTTGCATCTTGCATAAAAAGTACTACCTACACACCTGCATCTAGTTTTCTCACAGATAACAAATTTCATGCTAAACCAAGGATATGCAACACACCATTCATTATTTTTATTCTACCATTAGGAAACCTGATTTTAAATTTACCACAACCAACAATTTCTAAATGAAAATCATCACCCAAGTACACATTACCTCCATTAAATTCTTCATATTCAGAAAACCAATCTCCATTAAAATTCATATGTAAAGATGTACCTAAGTCAATTAACCATGCATCATTACCTAAGTGAGTTTCCAAAGCTACAATGAATGCATCACCATCTTCTTTCTCAAACTTGAAATCATAATCAAAACTCTTCTTTTTCTTTTTATTTTTCTTTTCTTCTTTACATTCCTTACAAAGATGTCTAGGCTTAGCACAATTCCAGCAAATAACTTTAGACTTTCCAGGAGATTTAGATCTCCCCTTGGACTTGGATTTGTTAGGCTTATCATTGTTCTTTCCTTTTTCCTTAGGTCTTCCACAAATGTTTAAGGCCTAGCTAATAGTGATGGATACCCTTCTCCTCATCTCCTCAGAAAGAAAAGAACTCACCACATCTTAAATCTTTAAACTAATAGAAGTACACCCAATAGCCATCACAAGAGAATCCCACAAATCAGGAAAAGAACAAAGAAGGATCTAACATTTATCTTCCTCATCCATTTTAACATTGACTAAGCCACCATCATATTGAATGCTTCTAGGTAGTTTGTAATGCATCCATGCTCTTCCATTCTCAAGGAATAAAATTTCTTCCTCAAGAAAATATTGTTTACTAAAGATTTAGCTTGATACATCTCACCAAGTTTCTTCCACAATTTATCTGTAGATGTCTCCTCATGGAGATTGATTAAAATAGAGTCTTCCAAGTAAAGTCTTATTAAACCCTTAGCTTTAGAGTCCATAACATCATATTGAGTATCTTGAGAAGGATCTACAAACCTTGAAACATTCTCATCAACAACATCCCACATATATCGATCTATCAATAGATCCCCCATATTTAACTTCCACATCTCAAAATTATTTCTAGAAAATTTATCCACCTCTATTCTCCCTGATGAAATTTTCATCTAAAAATTCTCATAAGAAGATCACAAAGTGTCTTCTACACAAGCTCCCACTCAAATCTAGATTAGTTTAAAATACCCAACAACCCACAACTGAAATCAAAGGTGATCATGCTCTGATACCACTTGTAAGGAAACTAAGGTAGAAGAAAAACTTCCTACACTAATCTTGAGAGGAGAATAATGAAAAACTTTATAGATCTTTATAGTTTAATTTTTTTTAAAATAATATACATAAATACCATACATACCACAACACAATGATTTATGTGGGGAAAACCATTTCGAGAGAAAACACCCACAGTCCAAAAGCTACCCAATATATTATTCATAAATCACAAAGATTACAATATACTTGCAGAGCAAGCTTCTCGTAGGAGTATCACCACTAGAGATCAAGAGACAACATGACCACTATCAAACTCTCAAAAAATATCACACACTACCACAATCATAATACAATGCCCTCATAAAATAGGGTTACATTCTAGGGCAAGATAGGCCAACAAAATATCTACCATTAGATCTAAAACCTAATAAAGAACAGTCCAAATTTTCAATATATAATTTTAGTGTATGTCAGCCATTTTAGGAGTTTCCTTAATAAGTTAACATCCTCATATTTTACTCCTCAACACCACCTCATGCTCCTATTGTATATTACACCTATCAGTGTAACTAGTATATATATATATGTATATATATATCAACAATAACCTTTATACAATTGAAAGGTTGAGACACATTTTCCTAAAAAAAATGCAGATGAAGTAGTTAATTTGGTGTCATTTATTGAACCTAAACCTTGTAAGGGCTCAACCAAAATACCTCTTGTTATTTATTTTTCACAAAAAGACATAATCAAACATGCACCTAATGGTACTCTTTACATAGCTAGAAGAATCAATGACAAGCCTACTAATGGGATATTAATTAATCCCATCTATGTAGAGAATGTGATTACTAAATAATTCCTATTTGTGCATGAAATTTCTCAAGATACATATGAAAAATCAAAAGAATGTGTCAAAACACATAATGGTTTTGCTTACGATTGGCTCAATAAATCTCCCTCTAAAGGTAGAATTGAAAACATTAAATGTCTCATTCACCATCGTCCCACTGTCAAACCAATTTTGTGTGAAGTTAGGCTATCCATGGCTTCACTCCATGAATGTCGTCTCGTTGGTTGTGCATAAATGTTTAAAGTTTCCCTTTGGAAATGCAATATTTACTGTACATCATGGTGGCTTTAATCTTGTGTCTTCCTAAGGGAACTCTTCTTTGGATTTCTTTTGGAATAAATCTATTAAACTTATTAGGCCTCGTGAGGGATAATTTTTTAAAGCATATCAAAAGTTTAAGTCAAAATACATAGCAGAATTATCCCTTAGAAACATGCCACAACAATGCCTGAACCACCTATCTTTGAAAAAACAATGATTGAACCAAAAGCCCTACCAAATATCCAAGAACAACTTATGATAAATCCTCCTACCATTTCCTATAAGAGACCACAAGACAATCAAAACAATCATGTTGTGCATCCTAAAATTAAACAACTTTACAAAGCCAAAGAGAAAGGGGTTGAACCTCCTATGGTTCCTTTCATTCCTTCCCTAAGGGAAGAAAAGAAACCTATGGTTGACAAGCCCACTCCTACACAATAAAAAATTGACAAAAAATTAAAATGAAATTGAAATGCTAGAGTGTAGGAATAAATGTCATGCTATTGCTCATATATTATAAACTAAAGATGAAAAAAACAACATAGAAAATAAAAATACGAACTTTCCTAAAGCAATGCATGATGATTATATACCCTCACCACAACATAAACAAGAAGCTTCCAGAGACAGTATCATTCAACCTCCTGTTGTGATTAATCTAGATGATGTGATTGGTATTGCAAAGATTGATGAACAAATGCATAATGAGTTGAATTCATTGTTTTCCTCTCCTATGATCTTAAATGAAAAATATCCGAAAAAGAGTGTAAAACTTGGTGCATGTGCTAGTTTGGCACTTGACATTGTCCCTTTGGCTAGTTGTTTGCCTTTCGTATATACTAATCGAGATTGGGATGTGGACAACTTGCTATAGGCTGACTTGCATGTGCCATACTAGTCTTTTGCATTGTTTTATTTTTTGTGTTTATTTATGTGATTGCATGTACAAAATGTGATCCCTTGTGCTATTTCATTTGGCGTATCTCTCTCTTTTTGTGCATTCCTTTATTTGTACCTGTAGACACAAAAATTATCCTAATTGATATCGCATACTCGATTCTAATTTACTAACAGCAGTTCTTCTTTAATCATCGTCTTTGCTAATTATTTAATTAAATAGTCTTTATTTGATTAAATTCATCAAATTCCTCTTTTAATTAAATAAATCAATCTTTATTTAATTAAATCCCAATGTCCTCTTTTTATTAAATAAATTAACTTTATTTAGTTAAATCATCATTTCCCATCTTTAATTAAATAAATCATCTTTTGTTTAATTAAATCCTAAATCATCCCTCTTAAATTAAATAAATCAATTTTATTTAATTATCTCCTAAGGTTCTTCATTTAATTTAATAAATCAAATTTATTTAATTAAATTACTAATGTCGATTATTTGCTCCCATTTGATTTAAATAAATCAAAAAATCTAAATCAAATGCCATGTCAACTAATTCTATCTAAAAGTTACAAATCAATTAACTCTTAATCCTCCAAATCCTCTAGATTTTGCAACTTTCACACATAAATCAATTTATTTGATTTATAAATTCTTCTATTTTCATTCAAAAAGGCATCTCTTTGGAATATTCCATCAATTTCAAATCTCCCTCCCAAAAGGACTTGTCCATCCAACAAGGCATTTAAAGCCTCTCACATGTCATTTTTCTTGAGCCAAGTGATATTAACTCTTCTTTCATCCCCCTCAAACATGTCACTTCCTCAATTTCAAATTCCATCTAATAGAATTTATCATCCACATTGACCAAAATGTGCTCCACCTCTCTCCACTAGCATGTTGACAAGTGGCACAATTCCATTGGCTTATGTTTAGTCCCACATTCTTCATATCTTTCATTTCCCCATTCTTCTCTTCTATAAATAGAGGATTCCTCTATTAATTTTGGATCCAGAACTTTATGCAAGATTACTATCTTCATGTTTTGAGCAATTTCATCCATTTTCATCGAAGTTTTCATAGTTTTCATCATTTCATAGCTAGGTTATTGCAAATTTCATCAAGAGTCACATTGTTCATCATCAAAGATCATCAAAATCTTGCAAGAAATTGGGAAAGGGCTACTTTCCACATCAAAGTAGTACCAATTCCCCCATGGGATTAATGGTTTGAAATTTTTGAGTGAGATTTAATGGCTTTTATTTGATTATCTTTGTTTTATTTCTTGTTCTTGGCATTTGAATTAATTGCATGGGGAATGATTGTTTTGGATGTGTTTAATGACTAACATTCGATTGTTTGATCATGTTTGAGCAAGTCTAAGATAACCATTCACATTTTGGTGCTAGAAGGAGGGAAAATCTTCTAGAATTAACACATTTTTTTCAAAAATTCCATTGTTTTTCAAATATTTTTGTGTCTACAGAAAGGGGTGATGTTGCAAAAGACAAATAGCACCACTATTAGTCTAGTGTCACTATATAGCGACATTTCTTCTACATCAAAGGGTGGCGCTTCTTTGTTTTTCCTAAGGATCAAATTCATCAAAAGTAAAAGAACAACACTTTGTGAAATAGTGACACAATCGCAGTCTCTATTTTTCCACAAAGTGTCGTTGGTTTCTCTAGAGCACCACTAACCTACTCCAAATAGTGACGCCTTTATAGATTATGATGTTGGGGTGGGCTAAAATTCAGATTTCAAGTTCATTTTGTCATGTGCTTATTATCATTAATCAATTTGAAATTTGAACTTGTTTTGTGTCTCCGTTTTCCATGGATTAATTAGTTTTTGTAGGTTGAAGTGATCAAGAGGGAAAAGGAGAAAGCAAGGAAAAGACTACTTATGGCATCTTCTTTCTATTGTATCATGTGTTTTTAAACACTTTGGAAGCACTTATAATTCTATCCTAAGGATTTTGTTACTTTCAGCTTTAGGACTCGATAAATTTCATTTGGGCTCTAAAAAGAACAAGAAAGGGGATTAAAAAGAACTTTAGGAACTTACTAGAGTTTGTTTTAGATTTAAAAATTGAACAAGAAAATTTCATACTTCATCTTGGTGCTTAAAAAGAATCCATTACTACTTTGAGGTGTAAAATGAACATGTGTTTTTTCATGTTTTGTAATCTTTTTTACAAAGTAATATCATTTAAAAGGCATATGCACTTCTCTCACACTTCACAACAATCTTGAGAATCAAAAGTCATTGTGATATTAAGTTATATAAAAGATTTCCTCCATGGTCATGCCCACAAAAGGATATGAAAATCACAGTAAAACCTTTCCTGGGAATTGGACATTCCAACAGGTGACTAATATATTTTTCTGTGGACGTTCATTTATTTGTCAAACCAAGGGACATAGACTTTAAATGGAAAGGCAAAATATATGCACTAGGAACTGGTTTCAGTCAATCTTAGCAGAAATACATACTAAAAAGAAATTCTATCTAAACCACAGAATGGTAATGCGAAATTATTTAACTCAACTATGATTTGATTAAGGCAGAAACCATAATAGCTACGACTGAAACACAAACTGTGAACTGGCCTTATGTTGTAGGAACAGTCACAGTGATGGACTCTCTATGCTGCAGGAGCGCTATAAGGCTGAGTTTGTATAAAAACTTCAAAGATGAAAGTAAACTGAAGCTCAATAGGAAAGAATAACTAACTAACTAGCTACAGATACTTACTAAGTGGGCCCCCTTAGCAAGCATCTACTGATTACACAGATACTAAACTCAGAACTTCATTGAACTTTATTCATGAAAACAGAATGATATACATTGTTTTGTTGATATGAAGACTAACAACAAACTCTGTTTCTAGTCAAACAGATTCTGTCTTTCATTATCATACTGATTCTTACATGATATTTGATACTCTGTTTCTATCTTACTCTATTACTCATTCTAATCATATCTACTACTCTCTCGCGTAGGAGGAGTATCTTATTTTTAAATCAGAAGAACAACTAACTAACTAACTCCATCAAAGAAAGACGTGGAAGTAAAATGAATCCCAGAATCAAGGAACAAACTTCATAAATGAATTTATGTGCTCAACCCGATCCAGAGAGAATCTAGCACTCCACTCTTTCTAATTTGACTTGTCATTAAAATCTTTCCCAAGATTTCGGTCAAAGAGCCTTCACTGGAGCTTCCTCGAAGTCGTGCAGGAAATGGACTTTGCTGCAAGGCTGAGATCAGCTGCACTTGACTCGATCATTCTTCAAAAACCTGTGAAACAAAAGGTAACAGGTGAAAGAAAAGGCGTATGGCACATACACGATATCTATTCATTAATCACACATTTTAAATCTACTTCATCATTCAAAACTGTATACGATATACCAGCCATTTTAGGGAGTCAACGAGGAATAAATGCAATCAAGTCAACACAATGAGCTACAGGAATATGAAAGTATTATGCCACAGGATATCCCCATAAAAGGTTTTAGCAAAGTTTAAACAGCCATGAAATAACATCAGTAAAGGCATTTAAAAGTTTATCATAACATCCAAATTATGAGCATATTTTAAGCTCATCACTGCCCCCTACTTAGCCTAATGTTGGTCCTCTAGCATTAACTTTTCTGGTGGTTTCTCTGAAGTCAGTAGTGGCTACATGACTCTGGAATGGATGTCCAAACTTGTAATAGAATCCTCTGAAATCCCGACACCTTTCATATCTTCGATCTTCTAATTCATTGTTAAGGTTTGTAGCCTGGTGAGGATACATGGGCCACATTAGCACAGGGGGTCTAAATGTCAGCAACAACCATAGTTCAAATCTTTTTTGAAGTCCCAATTGAATATATCTGCTGGTTCATTTGAGGGATGCTGTAAAATTTAGGGGACCATGTGGTTCTGACTTTCTTAACCCAACAGTTAATCTCTCCCATCTTTTCTCACTCCTGGTATATGCTAATCTCCAAAATGAATATTGTTGTGCCTGAAATTCATCATATACTTGTTTTCTGATATCAAATGTTTTTTCTCTGGCTGATACATTATTAATACCATATGTTAGAGCAAACCAATCTTTCAGCATTGCATGTGGGTTTGACCTTTGAGAGCATAATGGGGCAGGCTCTGTCTTCTCAGCTTCCTCATATGTTTCCCACTACCGGCCATAATTCACCTCATTTGCTACCCATGACATAAATGCTCTCAAATGAATATCACCAATGTATAGAAGAGGATTCCATTCTGTTTCAAATGGTATTAAATAGCCATGCAAATAAAATTCACACAGAGAATTCCTTAACCAGTTAGGGGCTGCTTGGTATGCTTCATAAAATTCTTTGGCAGTATGAATTATAGGATCTTGGTTTTTGGAAATTCTCATCAATTGAAACCATAAAAATTGTTCTTTAAGGCATAGAGCATAGACTCTGGGTGGCGGTCTGCACTCTATAATTTGACTAGTTATTTTTAACATTTCATCCATTTTTGCTTTCAACTCAGCAATTTCCTGCTTCTGACTTTCAATTTCCTTTTTCAATTTCCTCTTTTCTACTTCCCACAGACTTTGTTGCATGTCAGTCTGGGCTATATGTCAGAAAGTCATGGTTTGCAATGTAACTGTTTCCCAATTATCTTTAACATATTCCAGAAACTCAATTAAAAATGTCCTCTTCTACACAACAATGGCTTTACAAATTGTGGAGTGAAATACAGTTTTACTAAGCACACTCAATTGTTCGGTCTGTTCTTGTTCTTGCTGCAGGATAAATTCTTCTTGTTGCTACGGTGGAGAAGTCTGTGCTTCCTCTAAAAATTGCATAGCAGCAGTAGCCAAATCATCAAGATTTAGTAACCCTTGCTCATTATGCTCTGCTTCTTTTTCCTCCATTTGATCCTCTTCAGGAACGAACGAGCTTTGAGCAGCATTCTTGGACATATTCTAGGAAACATTAAATTTAGACTCAACAGACCCTTCTGAAATTACAATCACCTCAGGTTGCGGCGAAGCAGGGGAGGTCTTAGATTGTTTCCTTGTGGAAACCCTTCTTGGCACAGATGCGGCTGCAGGAGGTTTTCCAGTAGCTTTTCTTTTTCTTGTTTGTTCAGAGGGCTCTACCCTACTAGAGGATGACGGTGAACTGGTAATATCAACAGGTGTTGCTGTAGGAGAAACTGCTATAGGGGAAGGTGTTGCAGGAGAGGAGCATTGTTTTTTCTGAGAACAAGGGTCAGATTCAGGGGACCCTTCTGCCTTCTTTTTTCCTTTGTCCCTCCTAGTAGCAGACCTAGTTTGTACCCTAGCAGAGGATTCAGGTGTGACGGCTGCAGGACCGGGTGCTACAGGAGTAGACAACCCTTTCCCTGTTCCACTGGTAGATGCAATTTCTTTCTTTTTTCTTTGAGGCCATGGGGTAAGTACCCTAGGGGTTTGTGGAGGTTGCAAACTCTTTTGGGCAACAAAATGTTGCCAGGAGAGAGGTGATACGTCTCTCAAAGAGCGCTCAATCAGTAATTTAATAAGGCCATGATGAGTGACAGAATTGTCTTTCCCCTGTTGAGTTCCATGGGCACTTTGTTCTAAAAAATTTAACAAGAAATTTAGAACATTTATGACTAACCCATGCCTCATATGGCTTAATAATTTAAAATGATGAGAATGCAGGTAGGAAAAATGGCCTTCACAGGTTAAATACCTCATTATATAAGTGGCATACTCTGAATATGGAAGAGGTAGTGACACACGCTTGCATCCTTGCTTAGAGACTTCCAGAGGTCCATCAGCAGGCATTGAAAACTCAGCCCTTGCAGCTGCAACATCTGAAGAAAAATTTTCTCCAACGGCTGGGAGCCCGATTACTTCAGCAATTCTGTTTTCAGTTGCAACAACTGTTAGACCCCATATGGTGGCTTCCCCTTCAGAAAGTGTTCTAAAAAATTCTCCAGCAGCCTCCTCATCAAAATCATTTAAACTCGAGAAATAATTTAACCATCCACAGAGACTGAATGCATGGGCTATTTGCGGATTTTGCAATAACAACTCATGAGCTACAGGCTCATGTCGCACCAACTGACCACCCATATTTGCAGTTTTTCTAGCTGAATTCAATTCCTTGCTGAAGATTCAAATTATTTATTTCCCTTTCTGCTATGGTTTTTCTCTGTCATGTCGTCACATTTCTTTCTTTTTTCCAAAAATAAACTTTTTAAATAAGCAGTCTTAATCGTAGTTTGCAAGAAAAACATGCATTAAAGAAGGACATGCGATCACATTTGGAAAGTACCAAAAAAGACATTAAAGAAAGATTATTTTGCAGTTATGGCAGCGACGAAAAGACAGGTTTCAAAAGATGGATTACCCCGCCCCCTACTTAAAGTATGACATGTGTCCTCACATGTACTAAAGAACAGGTAGAGATTCAGGGGATAATGACTAGTACATGCATAGCAGTAAATGAATAGAATGAAATAAATCAAATATGTGATAAGAAAAGATATGGCGTACCTTGAGTAATTGCACGTACGTGTGAAGAAAGATGACGGCACTGCATGAAGTGACAAGTGGGAAAGATATCTTAATTAAGGTTGATGTGGACGGATGAAGTGGATGGGTGACGTGGCGGATGATATGTACGAATGAAATGGATGGATGGGATGAATGGATGGAATATAAATAAGTGAGATGGGGGCGATAAATGAAAATGGAGAAAAAGGGTTTCCTTAAAAAGAAAACCTTTATTATGGGCATGCGTTTTGAAAATTATGGCAATGCTACAGGAGAAAGGCTAAAGCCTTCGGCTGCAGGAAGAGTAGCGGGAGCAACCTAAACGAACTGCTTCATGAATTCTTCCTTGGAGACTAGTTTGTGGTACAACCGGAGTCGGTGGCCATTCACTAGCAATTTGAAACGAACTGGATCAATTGTCACTAGCTGTACAGCTCCATTGTCAAACATATTTTCAACTTCATAGGGGCCAAGCCAGCATGTTGTGAGCTTACCCTGGTTTTCTTCATATCTGGAATCGTATAATAGAGCCCAATCTCCAGCAGAATTTTTTTTGGTTTTGATGTGCTGATCATGTCATTTCTTTCTTTCTTGTTGGATTGCTTCTGTGTGCTAAAGGGTGACTTTTCTCATTGCATCCAAAGCATTTAGCTGTAGGAGACGGTCTTGCTATGCTTTAGATAAGTCCATGTTGAGTTCAAGATCTGTCCTCAAAGTTTTATGTTTAAATTCTATGGGTAACATGGTTGTTTTCCCATAAAGAAGCTCAAAAAGTGTAAACCCAGTTGTTGTCTTCCATGTAGTCCTATAGGCCCAAACTGCTTCAGGAAGTCTATTACTCTATTATTTTCTATGGATCTACACTGTCTTTGTGAGAATCGCCTCAATTTCTCTGTTTGTTACCTCTGCTTGACCATTGGCTTGAGGATGATAGGGACTAGACTTCCTATATTTAATCTTATAGTCATTCTTTAGTGCAGTGATCAGATTTGATGTAAACTGAGCTCTTTGATCAGTTACAAGCTCTCTGGGAACTCCAAATCTTGTGAAAATTTATTCATATAGAAATTCAGCAACTTTGTTATCTCGGGCATGAGTCATATCTTTTACCTCGACCCATTTTGTTACATAGTCTATGCAAACTAGAATGTATGACTTCCCATTTGATGGTGGATCAATTGGTCCCACAAAATCCATTCCCCATTTATCAAAAGGGGTGACTATGACCTGCGGATATAATGGAATTTCATCTGACTTGGTTGGTCTTCCCATACACTGGCATCTGTCACACTTCCTTGTATAGGCCACAGCATCCTTGTGCAATGTTGGCCAGTAGTACCCTGTTGTAAGAATTTTCATTGCTGTTCTTTTTGCTGCAAAATGCCCCCCACATGGTTCATCATGGCAAGCATGCAAGATATCGTAAGTCTCATCTTCTCTTACACATCTTCTCATTACTTGATCAGGTCCAGTATAAAACAAACAATTTGCGATCCAAGAAAAGTTAAAACTCTTCTCTATCAACAATTTCTTTTCTTTTGGAGAAAAGTGGGCTGGTATTCTATTTGCTGCTAGATAATTGGCAATGTCTACATATCATGAAGTTTGTGTAATAATAGAGAACAATTGTTCATCAGGAAACCTATCATCAATAACTTCATATTCATCAGGTGCAGCTGATTGAAGTCTTGATAAAAAGTCAGCTACAATATTAGCTCTTCTTGGTTTGTCAATGATTGTGATATCAAATTCTTGTAACAACAGGAGCCATCGTGCTAGCCTACCAGAGATGGCAGGTTTATTCATCAGATACTTGATTGCTGCATGGTCAGTATGAACGAATATTTGATAACTTGTGACACAATGCCTAAATTTATTTAAAGCATAGACTACTGCAAGCAACTCCTTTTCTGTGATAGTATAGTTGAGCTCAGGACCTTGAAGGTTTTTGCTGATAAAGTAAATAGCATGTTCGATTGAATTTTCTTTTTGACTCAAAACTGCTCCTATACCAAAATCAGATGCATCAGCATGTATGTGAAAAGGTAAATTCCAATTTGGACCTTGAAGAACAGGGGCTTTAGTAAGAAAGTCCTTTAGTTGCGGGAAAGATTTTTCACAGGCTTCTGTCCACTCAAATTGAGAATCCTTTGTTAACAAGGCATAAAGTGGGCTAGCAATTTTACTGAAGTCTTTTATAAACCTTCTATAATAACCTGCATGACCAAGAAAACTTCTGACATCTTTCTATTTTGCAAGAGTTTGTAAATTCATAATAACTTCAATTTTAGCAGGGTCAACCTGAATTCCATTCTTTGAGATATGATGACCTAAAACAATACCTTCTTCCATCATCAGAAAACACTTTTCACTGTTTAGAGATAAATTTTTCTCTCTGCACCTTTTCAATACATTTTCTAAATTCATCAGTGCCTCTTCAAATGTGACTCCATAGGTAGTGAAATCATCCATGTAAATTTCCATACATTCATGAGATATATCAACAAAGATACTAATTACTGCTCTCTAAAATGTTGCTGGTGCATTGAATAGACCAAAAGGAAAGACTGAATAAGCAAATGTTCCCCATGGACAGGTAAAAGTGGTCTTATCTTAATCTTTAGGGGCTATTTTTATCTGATTGTACCCACTGTAACCATCCAAAAAGGAAAAATATCTTTTTCCAGACAGTGAATCTAGTACTTGGTCTACAAAACGTAGTGGAAAGTGATCTTTTTTAGTGGCACTGTTCAACTCTCTGTAATCCACACACACTCTCCATTTTCCTCCTTTCTTGGGGACAATGACTAATGGAGAAACCCACTGGCTGTCAGAAATCGGGTAAATAAAACTAGCATCAAGCAACTTTTGAAGTTCACTTTTCACTATTTCTCTAAGTGCTAGATTTACTCTTCTTTGAGGTTGTCTAACTAGTGAACAATCTTCTTTGATATATATCCTATGAGTACAAACTCGAGGATCTATTCCTTGCATGTCCCCATATTCCCATGCAAAAGCTTTATGTTGTTCTTGTAGCATTTTTAATAAGATATTTTCTTGAGATTGTGACAGCTTGCTATTGATATTCAAACAATGATCCGGAGACAATTCTATCTGCTTAATGAGATTACTTATAGAATCAACAGGTAATGTTTGTACCTCTTGTGGAAGAAAGTTATGAAAAATTGTCAGAAGTTTAGGCAATGAACTTTTAGAATCTGGTTGCTGCAAGAAATATTGTAAATGAGTACCATTTGGATCAGATGAACTACCCGTATCAGAATTGTACTATAGAATTTGAAACAGCAGAGCATCCTCACTCTGGAGGTGTGAAAACGGATCATTTTGAATCATCATTAATTGAGCCAAAGAATTAGCTTCTTCAGTTTCTTCCCCCACATCTGGCCAAACAAGTTGGGACAAATCTGGTTGAGGTCTAGCAGGCAGATACAAGGCCAATTTCTTTGTGGACTGCACATCAGAAATGGTCATATCTCCAGAGCGACATCCTATAAAAGCATCGGCAGTTGCCAACCATGGTCTACCAAGGATAACTGGGTACCCTCCTAAAGTTTCCTTAACTGATAATATTGTGAAATCAACAGGATACTCCCAAGATTCAAGAGTGACAATTACATCTTCCACCATCCCATCAGGTTTAACTGTGGAACTGTCTGCAAGCTGCAGAACTATGGGTGTAGACCTAATGTTTGAAATATTCAAGGAGTCCATAGTATGTTTTGTCATGACATTAATGGCAGCACCTAAGTCAATCAAAACATTTTTTACAACTTGGCCATTTATGTGTATCTGCACTACAGGACTTCCGGAATCAATATACTTTGGAATGACTACATTTCTCAACATTATATTAGCCAATTTCCCTAAGACATGAATTGTTTGGGGATCCTTTTTTTTCCATCCAAGCTTCTTCAAACAGGCTTCTTTAATAGCTTTTCCAAAAATGGGAACATCCCTAATAGCCTGAAATAAAGGGATTTGAATCTGTACATTTTTGAGCTGATCCAGAATATCAAAAGTGGGTTCTTCTATGGATTTAGATTCAGTGCTTTGCAACCTCTGAGGAAAAGGTGGTTTGTCAGGTTCTGGAAAAACTATATCAGGTATAGGCATATTCTCATTAGGAACATTAGATTCAGTAGATTCTTCAAGGGGAGAATCTAGTATTTCAATAATTAGAGGTGGTTTGGGCGCAGGTAAAGTAGTTCTAGACCTCAGATGGATGTCATTAACGTTTAAGGCATAAGCTTGATATTGGTTGGCTTCAGCAAGATATGCATATTGTTGTGGCTGCTGCTGTGGTTTATTATTGGGATTGGGCAACGGCTGAGCAGGCATAGATGTTTGCTTCGGAGGGCCAGGATTTGTGGCAGTTGCTGTAGGAGGTGGCATGAGGGCCTGTTGTTGTGGTTGTGGAACCTGCAGGAATCCAGGAGACTGGTTTTGCCATTGCTGAGGACCTCTCCATTGAGGATTTTGTTGCCAATTTCTTGAAGGTGGGGTCCATTGCCCTTGTGGCTGTTGCCAACCTCCTTGAGGAGATTGCCATTGTGGGGTCTGATAATTAGGCCAACTTGGTTGAGGTGAATTCCAGGGCGGTGGTGGGCCATATGCATGTTGCCATTGGTTATTATAGCCAGAATAAAGATTACCAAAAGTTAAAGGATCTTGAGGCATACCTTGTCTTTGGGCCCATGGTATCCTTTGTGCAACAAAGAACACTTGATCATCATCACCTTCTACTGGTTTGAAGTCAGTAGGCAGTTGCTTAGCTTCCAAATTAGCCACCGTCTTGTATCTGTAATCACGCTTCTTCTGTCTGCAGTATGGACAGAACTCGGCCAAAATTGCCTCAGCCTCCTCATATTTTTTTTGAGCTTGCATAGTGTCCAGTTGCGTAGCCATATTATTAATGATGTCCTGCTTGAAGTCAGATAGCAAATTTGTTATCTCCATCCAGGAAACTCCACCAGAAGAAGACTTCCCCATTGTAGCATGATGATCTCGACCTTTCTTTACTATTGCTCGAGAGTAGTTAAGACATATTTTCTTTATATCATCCTAAGGAAGTTGGGTTATATCACCTCCTCCCATCAGGTCCAGGGCGTCAATACAGGCATCATTGATTCCCCTTAGAAAGAGAAGTTTCTGAGAGTCCTCGTTGAGAGTATGGTTTGAGTTCCTCTTTAGTGAAAACAAAAATCTAGAAATATAATCTTCCAGACTTTCATCTTCCTTCTGCTGAATTCGGAATATGTCATCACCTTTGCTGGCACTCTTACAATATTCCTTATACTTTTCAAGGAATTTCGTTTGCATTGCAACCCAACTATCTACAACACCTCTTCCCAGGCTCATGAACCATTTAAGAGCTCCTTCCTTCAAGGTGGAAGGAAATAACTTCAATTTGTGAGCATCTATGTTGTAGTCATAACTACAACAGAGGACATCAAATTCAAACAGAAAGGTTTTTGGGTCCTCGGTGACCAGGCCATAAAACTTTGGAAGCAAAGAAGAGGAAATGTTTTTAAGATTGTCAGTATCTCTCTGAGGAACAATGGGAAACTCAAATGTAGGAGGTGGATTATTAGGTGGATTATTTGCCATGTCTGGTTGCTAGAATAACAGAGCGAATGGATTTTCCTCAGGTTCGTTATCAGCTGGGTCAAATGGTATTTCAATAAATAGATTTTCAGGGAGGAACCTTCCCAGTTCGTCTCTTCTTCTTCTATGCATGCAATACGGTGAGTAACAGCTTGAAATATTTTGAAAATTTTTGACTAACAGACTAAACTAATGCTGAAAATGACTTCTAACAAACTCCTAGCTAGACGCCATCCCCGGCAACGGTGCCAAAAATGGTCGCGCCCACAAAAGGATATGAAAATCACAGTAAAACCTTTCCTGGGAATTGGACATTCCAACAGGTGACTAATATCTTTTTCTGTGGACGTTCATTTATTTGTCAAACCAGGGGATGTAGACTTTAAATGGCACAGCAAAATATATGCACTAGGAACTGGTTTGAGTCAATCTTAGCAGAAATACATACTAAAAATAAATTCTATCTAAACCACAGAATGGTAATGCGAAATTCTTTAACTCAACTATGATTTGATTAAGGCAGAAACCATAATAGCTACGACTGAAACACAAACTATGAACTGGCCTTATGCTACAGGAACAGTCACAGTGATGGACTCTCTATGCTACAGGAGCGCTATAAGGTTGAGTTTGTATAAAAACTTCAAAGATGAAAGTAAACTGAAGCTCAACAAGAAAGAATAACTAACTAACTAGCTACAGATACTTACTAAGTGGGCCCCCTTAGCAAGCATCTACTGATTACGTAGATACTAAACTCAAAACTTCATTGAACTTTATTCATGAAAATAGAATGATATACATTGTTTTGTTGATATGAAGACTAACAACAAACTCTGTTTCTGGTCAAACAGATTCTATCTTTCATTATCATACTAATTCTTACATGATATCTGCTACTCTGTTTCTATCTTACTCTATTACTCATTCTAATCATATCTACTACTCTCTCGCACAGGAAGAGTATCTTATTTTTAAATTAGAAAAACAACTAACTCCATCAAAGAAAGACGTGGAAGTAAAATGTATCCCAGAATCAAGGAACAAACTTGATAAATGAATTTATGTGCTCAACCCGATCCAGAGAGAATCTAGCGCTCCACTCTTTCTAATTTGACTTGTCATTAAAATCTTTCCCAAGATTTCAGTCAAAGAGCCTTCACCGGAGCTTCCTCAAAGTCGTGCAGGAAATGGACTTTGCTGCAAGGTCGAGATCAGCTGCGCTTGACTTGATCATTCTTCAACAACCTGCGAAACAAAAGGTAACAGGTGAAAGAAAAGGCGTATGGCACATACACAATATCTATTCATTAATCACACATTTTAAATCTACTTCATCATTCAAAACTGTATACAATATACCAGCCATTTTAGGGAGTCAACGAGGAATAAATGCAATCAAGTCAACACAATGAGCTACAGGAATATGAAAGTATTATGCCACAGGATATCCCCATAAAAGGTTTCAACAAAGTTTAAATAGCCATGAAATAACATCAGTAAAGGCATTTAAAAGTTTATCATAACATCCAAATTATGAGCATATTTTAAGCTCATCACTCCACACTTCAATTTGGGCTTTTAAAATTTAACTCTTGCTAGTGTGAGTAGGTACATTGTGTGTGTTCTCTCTTTGTTAGCACAAACAAAGATTGATCAAACTACGCATGTGTTTTCTCACTTTTTTTTACCTTTAGAGGGGCCTACCTAAGACCAATTTGGAGGTGACTCCAACCAATTTTTCACTCAGGCCAGTATATAAATAGATAAGACTAAAGTGTCAAGTTCCCATGGTATGTAGGCCTTAGCCATATAGTGTCTTTCAGAATGGGGTACTACCATAAAACATATAAGAGCCCCTAGTAGGATTTATTAAAGCCTTTAGTGGCTTGCTGGACAATTGCAAGGTGCCATGTTCCCAATTTCCCTGATTAAGAGATAATTTTCTTAGAAGCCAAAATCCTTCTCTATTTGTTGGCGCAAGAATAGTTGTTTTGAAGCCATCCCACATTTTTGCATTTCTTAGTAGAGATGAGAAGTATTCCATGGGAATTTCATGGGTACTGAAGCTTGGCTGACCTGAGAAGTGTGTCCAATGGAGAGAATCTAGAGTGGTATAGCTTCTAATCATCTGCTAAGAGTAGACATAGCTAGATTTATCCAAGTGGGAACTCAACAAATATTGTCTCATTCTATCTTAGGGTTGTGCATCATTTTGGAATCAAAACACTTTGCTTCGATCTAAAACATTGGAAAACAAACATTCAACAAAATCATAAAATTTCAAACCCTTTAGAAAGAGAAAATACCTTTGAAAAACTCCAAGTGCTACTACTTTCCCTAGGGATTCCATCATTTGAGGCTTCTAAGTATTTGGATTTATATCTCAAATTTCTCTTACTAAAGTCAACATTAGGGAACTGTTTCCTTGATTTTCTTGATTTCCACATAATGGAACTTGTGGGATGAAAATAAATTGAGAAATAGACATTTAGTTTGAAACTTAAGCAAGACACTGGATGTGGGAAAATAAATTCATTACTTAAGATGAAATCAATTGAACCCCACACATGTGCTTGTTTATCTTTTTTCTTATGGTCTTTTGAGAAAACATTGATCTTTTGGTTTGAAGTACTCTTAGGGAAAAGCATGTTCGTCAAAATCTTGTCCTCGCAAACAAGTCCCTCTTAGGTTCATTTAGGATCAAAACAACCAATAATTTCATCAATCTCAAAAATCAATCAAATCCCATCTCACAAACAACTTTTGAATCTTGGAAAAATCATTCATGCTAGACTTTTGGAAAATACTTCTAACTCAAAATCAAAACCATCTTGTTTGACTAAGTGTATGTAGATGAATCCTTATTCATACACTTAGTTAAATTATCACCTTGTGGACAAGTTTATTCCAAGATAACATCCAACATCTTGGGGTTTATTAGTTCATTATCCAAACTACAAATCAAAATCAAATCCAAATCAAGTCCAAATCAAATCCAAATCAAACCAAATCAAATCCAAAATAAAAAATCCAAAATTAATAAAGTCTAGTATTCCTCCAAGGGTCCTAAAAGTTCAACACCCATATCATTCACCCCTTTCATCGATCATCTCATCATTGTTCCTAAATCTATTAGAGGTCAACAAGGTCAAAACAAAAGAAGAACATGGAATATAAACTTGATTCATACATCATGAGTAATCTAAATCAACCAAACTATCAAATCCTTATAAATCCAATTGATTATCAAAACTCACATTTATACAATCCATACATGGGATCATTATCTCCTACAAACCTCAATGGTACAACAAAAGTGAGTATTCTCAATCTTGGAACACCTCTCCCTATGGTAGATTTAAATAAAAGTCCAAACCTACAAATCTATCTGTTGGTGTAATTAAATATCTTGTACCTTGTCCTAGGTCTTGATTACACCTTAGTTAAGTTTACTTAGGGACCACATAGGAGGTTGTTGGAAATTTTCCACCTTTTGTGGACTTGACATCTCATACCTCATCACTTCCACCTTTTGTGGACACATCATGTGATTATCTCTCCACCTTTTGTGGAGATTATCACATTATCCTTTTCCACTTTAGATGGAGTGATAACTCTTCATTGCTGTCACATATCATAAGATTAATCTTATGCCCTCCTATGTTCTGACCTTGGCTATATAACCAAGGGGTCTCTTTCATTGTAAACAACTGTCTCATATCATTGACATTGAATACAGTTTATTCTTGTCATATTCTTTCTCTCTCTCTTGTGCTTTCTACTAGGCCTCTAGATCTTGGGTGGCTACCTTCATAGCCAATTCTTACATGGTATCAGAGCTTTTGGAGTGCCTTTAGTTAGTCTTTTGGAGAGATTTTTAGAGGGTTCCATTTTTGGCCTTATATTGCAGGTGCATTTTGGGAGCTTGTTGCATCAAATCTAAGCTTGCCATTGCGTCCAGAGTGTCCGAGATAGTCAAATTTTCCTTTTGTTTCGTCTCAGTTGGACATTGGAGGCCAAATCTGCAAAGGGTTGAAGATCGGAGGTCGTTGCCAGATCCAAGAGGTAGCTGCCACTTTGGAGCATTTTTAGCCAAAAAGGACCTCGCCATCGTGCTCAGAAGGGCCAAGAACTTATAAATCAACTGCCAAATTGTCCGAATCGGAGCAAGTTGCTCTCAAAGGCAAAATTTTTTAGTAGGCGGACCGTATGGCCCTACCTGCACACTGGTACGATTTTTAAAAAAATTAATTTTAATTTTCTATAATTTTTTTATTAAATTTTAAAAAAAAAAATTTAAAATGTTATCAATTTTTTTTGTTTTAAAAACAAATTTAAAAAAAATAAAAAATAAAAAGAACCAAAGCTGAAGATGCAGTACCACCGCCCGTAAGGTACCACGTACCCTCGCGCCCGATCGTAGTGGTAGGCGATGCTGGTCGGTACCCGCGACTGTAGTATTGAGCGGGGCCCTATCGACCCTAAACTAGCGACCAACAGTAACCATTTTAGCGTCCTGTCGACGATCACCTTTTAAAATTTTAATATGTTTTTTTAATAAAACTTTTAATAAGTCTTTAATTAAGTTTTTTTAAAATAAGGGTAAAAGTTTTTCTTTAATAATTTATATTAAAGTTTTTTTAATAATAAAAAATTAAACATTATGTTTTTTACTTTATTAATTGTTAATAAAGTTTTTCAATTAAAAAAAAAATCATTTTCTTTATTATTTTAATAATAAAGTTTTTCAAAAAAAAATAAAAATAAAATTTTTTTATTAAGATTTTTAACACTAAATCAATAATGTTTTTAAATTAAACTTTTAATTAAGTTTTTTTAAAACAAATCATGCATTAATAAGTAAAATTGGGAAAATTATTTTGCCTTCCGATCGAGCCTTGTTCTTGGACCATTTGTTCCTCTAATCGACAGTCAAATGGGGGTCAGTTGCTCCTACCGACATCCACCTGGAGGGCTTTCTTCACGGTCTTCAGCTTTGGGTCTCCTTTGGTTGGCTTCTTCATCAGCATTTCCAGTTTTGCATCATGATCATTGTAGTTCTCCTCTATGTAATGTTGTAATCGCACTAAAATAAAGTGCCATAATCTTCTCTTTCAGTGTACTATGTCATGTTCTGTATGCTTCTTGGGATTGATCTATGTATCTAGTGTTAGTTCCTATCTACTCAGCGTATGCAGCGGCTGGTTACCCATGCATTTTGGTGGGATGGACTAATCACCATATAGACTCCTTTTTTGGAAGCACTCTACCTGTCTTCAGAAGTTTGGTTCTACATCCAGAGACTTGGTGCATGGCTCCAATGAGACTTAGATTGTACAAATTGTGCATGGCTCCAGTGAGACTTAGATTGTACAAATTGTGCATGGCTCCAGTGAGACATGGATTGTACCAATCTACTATTATTGGGCATTCAGTTGATGCTCATGCAGTTGTCTTCTTGGTTCCGACCTTATTCCTGTTGCAGTGTGGATTCATCTACAATTCTTCATTGACAGATTCTGCAGTTATTCTTGAGTTGACAGATTCAGCTCAATCACTAGTTATGTGGCATCTTTTGCAGTTGTACCTGATTCTTTCCATCTGTGCTTTGCATAGTTTGGCATTTATTTTGGAACAACATTTGGAGGACTCGTCATCATCCTTGGTCCGCTCTACTTCAGCTTTCACATTGTTCTACATTCTCTCCTTCTTCAGTTCAGATTGGGGACTCTTGACATTGTGACATTTGAGCAGTGACTCTCCATTGAGGGGGGGTTGCATGGACTATCTCTTATGGGGGGACTTTTTCCTCACTTGAGGTTTTATCCTTCCTAGAGCATGATTCTTATTTTGTATTTCATCTCTCTTTTGGGGGGTAGTTTTTTCCCACTGGGTTTTTTTATCTTTCTCTGCTTTATGAGAGATTGCATTGTGTGTACATGGGTACCTAACATGGCCTAGTAGCCGGGACCCATCTTGCATTGTTTACTTTTGTGTACATTCTCCCTAAGTTGCACTTAAGGGGGGGTGTTGGTGTAATTAAATGTCTTGTACCTTGTCCTAGGTCTTGATTACACCTTAGTTAAGTTTACTTAGGGACCACATAGGAGGTTGTTGGAGATTTTCCACCTTTGGTGGACTTGACATGTCATTATCACATCACTTCCACCTTTTGTGGACACATCATGATTATCTCTCCACCTTTGGGAGGAGATCACCTTTTGTGGAGATTATCTCGCTATCCTTACTACAGATGGAGTGATAACTCTTATTCTTTGTCACATATCTTAGATTATGACACTTGTCATAATCTTATGCCTCTATATTCTGACCTTGGCTTCTTATATGACAAGGGTCTCTTTCATTTATGTTTCTTTGTCTCATATCATTGACATTGAATCACAGTTTATTCTTGTCATATTCTTTCTCTCTCTCTTGTACTTTCTATTGGGCCTCTAGTCTTGGGTGGCTACCTTCATGGCCAATTCTTACACTATCAACAAGCAATCAATACACATGAATCTTCAACAAAAAACAAAATTATCACACCAAATGCATGCATGCCAAATGTGAATATACCAAGTACAAGTTTACCAAACATGAACATTTAAAATCCAAACTTGGTAAAATTTGGGATAGATATGTTTGAAAATCATACAAATGTTTTTCAAAGTCCAAATAATATGTTAAAAACTCCATGTATTGATCCAAGTCAAGGTAACATCATGCAAAATCAAAGTTTCCTAAATCAAGGCAATGTGATTCCCAACCACAAAATGTTCAATTTCAACATATAATGCCAAATATAAACACCATCCCAAATTAGAACATTGTTCAAAATCAATTTTTCCATGATCCCATACAAACACCACAAGTATATATTCCAAATCTAGTTGAACAAAAACCAAATCAACTATATCAAGAGTGTCAAGATCAAAATCACGATCAAATTTTGCTAAATCAAATTGCTTCACTTGCCAAAATAATTGAATTATTGAGCCAAGAGACATCTCCCACCCAAAAATGAATACAATCTTCCCATTTATTGATTATGTCATGGGCATGTGCAGGATCATCATATAAGTATGAAGTGGAAAAAAAAAAATTCAAAAAAAAAATCGAGAGTTAGGCAACTTGGCGTAAAAGAATTTGAATAAGTTATCTATATTATTTGAAATATGTAAAAACTTAATTTGTAGAGAAAGGGGAATTGAACCAGTTTCTAAACTACTAGGTTTTAAAATAAAAAAAACTATTTGGTAAAATTTGAAATTTCAATCTGCGGTGGTGCTTAATTTCAAGGAAAATAGTAGGTGTATGTCTCGACCACCCTATACGCCAATAAAATGATAATATTTTTTTTTATAAGATTTTTAGATGTAATTGAGGACTCAAATGTATGATATTATATTTTTTGTAATTTTTCCAGTGAATAATTAGTATGAATTTTGTATTACGGCACTATATAAAAATGGTATGTCTAACCACCGAAAACTTCATGATTTTTTTTTTTAATCCTATAGTATTAAAAGCATAGAATGTGGTACATTTTTTGGAATTCAAAAAAATGTGATGCTGTTTAGCTATAGATGTTTTCAACCAACCTATCAATTAGGACTTTAGTCATAATTCAAATAGAAAATGAATAATAATTATTTATTAAATTCAAAGTAAAGCATAATTTATATTGGTATAAAGATGAGAATTTACTTTAAAAAACCATTTTCGTTTCATCCATTTTGGGTTTAAAAAAGGTCATCAACCACATACCCTACACATACCCATCATATCACCACTTGTTGGCCCATCATGATCCTACACATACCCTCATCAAAGAATTGGGTTGCGTCCACAACCACATCAAGAACAATATCTCCAATATCAAAAGGTTGGATATCAAGATCAACAATATCAACAAAAAAACCCAATCACCCCATCTCAAAGATCAGTCATCACATCTCCAAGATCAATCAAAACTATCCATCAATGAGCACCTTGAATCAATTTCTACCTCATCTAATGATCAAATCAACATATATCAAGAGTCACTTTTCAATCATGATCATAATCCATCAACAATACCCAACAATTATCCAATTCAAGAAATGTTAACAACATTTGATCCTATGGTTGGAAACATTGATAATCTCTCTGCCACAATTGTTGAAAACAATGATCAAGATCTATCCATCAATGAGCACCATGAAGATATTTCTACCTCATCCGATGGTTAACTCAGCGTACATCAAGAGTCACTTTTTGGTCATAACCCCTCAACAATACTTGAAAATGATCTATTTCAAGGAGCGTTAATTTTTTTTATCCTATTGACATAATCCACGATCCATCAACCAATGATCATGTTGAAAATGTCTATACATCACCTAATGAGTTAGAGGACATATCTCAAGAATTTATTCCAAAGAATGATCAACATCTTTCACCAAAGTCTAGCAATGGTCCTTTCCAAGACATATTGACATCCTTTGACCTCATGGTTACAAATATTGAAGGGACGCTCAACTCAAAACTTGATCCAAGTCCACTCAAAGATCAAGAGGATATTGAGCTGCTTCCTATGCCTAATGAAGACATCCAAGAACCCTTTGTAAGAAATCCATCCTTTGAAATTGACCTATGTAAAGAAATTGATCCGAAGCATGTCAAAAGCAATTCCAAAATCATTCAATATCAATAATTTGTATCTCCAAGCTACTACATTGATCTAATGGACACTCTCCAATATATACAAGATGTCACAAATGATGATCACATCCACATAACACATACTCCTCCATCTACCCATGATATGATTTTTATGGATGGGCACATAAATGATATTAATTCAAAACATGATTCCTTTACTCCTAACATTATTACACAAAAAGAGAAGGTCATTGATTCCTACAATCAAGCTGAGTTTTCAACATCAAGATTAGATATATCCCAAATTCAGACTTAGGACATCATGTATGAAGATATCCAAGATTATCCACTCAAGAAAATAGATCATACAAAATAGGATATTTTGGAATGAGTAGAACAACAAATTGAAATAATGTCATATATAGTGGTCATTTATTAGAGAATGCTTACTGAACAAGACATCTCAAAACAAGCAGAATTGAGGAAAAACTATGCACTACCACCATATTCGAGGCAACTATGTCTCAACCAAATGTCAACATAGGGAGCACATAGAATCTTTATGATGAAATCGATGCCAATACTACAACCATCCACATCACAAATCTTCATCCACCCATCACCCCATCCATTGGGACCAACATCAAAAGAAGTATGTAAATCAAAGCAAGAAGAACATCATCAAAGGAAAATAATTTGGGAAGCATAAGGGACAAATAAAATAAAAGTGGATACCAAATAATAGAAATAAATATTAAATCCCTATCAAACTCCATTAGTAAAAGAAACTATGGGGAAAAATAAAAAAGGGAAAAGTATCCATAAAAGATGTCCACAAAGGAAAAATCAGGCTTCTCAAGCAACATACAAATTATATCAAGAAGTTGGTCCTAATTCCAAGCACATTTTCATATCCACCCATCATTTCTCATCTTCCCAAGTTTGGAGAGTTAAAGGTTCCAAACTATCAACCAATCCATCTCCTATTCCTAAACACACTCAATCCACATCTCCATGCATGATATCTAATTCTCACATTGACCATTTGTTGGCAACGACCCTTCATCATAAGGATTCAGAAGGCACTCTATCGCAATGTGTGCACAAAGACAAAGTTAACTCTGGTATCAATAAAGCATATCAAGAATCTCAAAAGTTGCATTCAAGTGCATGTATCTTGGAAAAGAATCTTCTTCAAGCAGGATATCAATGGTGCATTATGATAGAAGCATCTACATTGACATGACCAGGTGGTTCAACATGAGCTTAAAATATTTCAAAAATTAAAAAAATTATAAAAATTATGAAAATAGTAAAAATAAAAATTGTCCTCTAGTGAAAACTTCTGTGGTGGCACTTTGGACATGTACCATGACGAAAACCTAGAAAATAGGAGTCATGTGTAGAATTGAGCATCTATGTGTGCTATTTTAGGTGAAAGAATCTTATCTCATCCATAATAAAGCCAACATTCCATCCATCTCATCCATAATAGGGTATGTGCAGGATCATCATGGAAAAGACAGGCCCTTAAGTGGCAAAGAAATTAGAAAAAACAAAGTTAGACAACTTGACATAAAAATTTGAATAAGTTATCTATATTATTTCAAAAATATATGTAAGAATAGAATCTGTAGCAAATTGAATGTAGTTTCTAAACTACTAGGTATTTTTTTTGTTAAATCTATTTGGTGAAAATTTGAAATTTTAATGTAGTAGTACCTAAATTTCAAGAAAAAAATAAGAAGTAGGTGTCTGTCTGACCACCCTAACCACAATAAAATGATAATATTTTGTTATAAGATTTTAGATATAAGTAGAGGACTCATGTCTGGATGTGATGCATGTTTTTTTGTAATATTTTTTCTAAGTAAATA
>VDFB02000003.1:635600773-635652570 GCA_007258455.2 Sequoia sempervirens
AAAAATATAGAAAAATATGCATCACTTTGGGACATGATTGCTCTACTTATATCTAAAATCTTATAAAAGATATATTATCATTTTATTGTGGTTAGGGTGGTTATACAGACACCTACTTCTTATTTTTTCCCTTAAAGTTAAGTACTACTGCATTGAAATATCAAAATTTCACCAAATAGATTTTAAAAAAAAAAACCTAGTAGTTTAGAAACTACATTCAATTTACTATAGATTCTATTCTTAAATATTTTTGAAATAATATAGATAACTTATTCAAATTTTTATGTCAAGTTTCCTAACTCTAATTTTTCTAAATTTTTTGTTACTTAAGTGCCTATTTCTTCCATGATGATCCTGCACATAGCCCCATAAAAGTATGATGAGTACCTAGTCATGGAATTTCCTTCAACAAGATGTGAAAGTATTCTTTGTCTCAACTTTCTTGAATAATGCATTCATGTGAATTCTTCACCATCTATAATTTTTCTATTATGCTTCTCCCTTGGCTAGGCAGAGACAATTTTGTTGTCTATCTCATCTTCAATCAACTTCTTGTCATTATTAGATTTTTCTACTATGAAAGACTTCTTTTTGGCTTCAGGAACATCCTTATTGTTAGGTTTTTCATCATTAAGGACTACATTTTCTTCATCCTTGAATCTTTCATAGAGTTTTGTAGAGGCTTTAACAAATGATGTTTTTCCTTTCTCCAGTCCTAAGCCAAATTTCTCTTTATTTGTAGGTGTTTGCATACTTATCAACTCATTCAAAATTTCTAAACCACCTTTCAATTTTAGACACTTATTGATTTTCTCATTGGATTTCTCCAGTTCCTTTCTTAAAGCAACTATTTATGCCTCAACCTTCAAACATCTATCCACTTCTGATTCTAGCGTGGACTTCATTACTTCTTCTATTCTTTTGGCTTCCTCCACTTGAAGTTTCAAGCATACTACCAACTAGTTAGATTCCTCAAGATCATAGGTTAGCTTTTCATTCTCCTTTTGAGCATATGTTTTTAATTTCTTGTTTTCCCTTTTAAGATCATCAAACTTATCCCTTAGATCATCAATATTTTCAAGGGCAGAGGTCGATTTTCCCTCAAGGTCAACAACTACCTACTTATCTTCCTCATGAGAATCCTTAGCTTGTTCATCCTTCTAATCCTTAGATTCCTTGGCCATACAGAGGAATTCTTCCTCTTCTTCCTCCATTACAAGAGCATGATCTTGTTCATCATTTGAACTATCACTTATATCAAATGAATCACTTTCTTCCTGAATGTACAGGCTCTTCTTCTTCTTCCAAAGACTACTCCATTTAGGATAGTAAGGTTTCTTCTTTTTGCTAGCCCCTTCTTTCTTAGTGTTATCTTCTTGATCATAAGGGCACTTAGAAGAAAAATGACCTATCCTACCACAGTTAGAGCACTTCAAGGGAAACTCACTTAGATACTTTAAAAATCCTCTCCTCAATCCTCTAATGAAGTTTACTTATTCCTAATCAACCTCTTCATGGTTTGACATAGAGGCTACAACCTTGTCTCTCTTATCTGCCTCATCCTTTGGGATTTTAACAACCTTGAATCTAACTTCTCTTCTAGATGGCTTGGTATCTCCCATTCTCATCTCATATGTCATGAATATGCCATGTGATTCATCTAGGGTGAGCTAATCCAGTTCTCTTCCTTCTTTGATTATAGAGATCTTGGGGTCATATATATTTGTCATAGACCTTAAAAATTTCAACACAACATCTTTTACTTCTTCGCCAAATCCTCTGATAGTGTTTACTACATCATCAACTCTTAGAAGATAGTTTGCAATCTTCTACTCTTCAGTAATCTTTAAGACTTCAAATTTTGCTCTCAGCACTTGAAGCTTTGCCAACTTTACCTTCCTATTTCCTTCATAGATGTTTTTAAAATTTTCCTAGACATCATACACAGTTTGACAATGCATAACCTTTCCATGCACAAAATTAGACAAGTTGTTCATAATGGAAAAATGATATTTTTCATTATTCTCATAGTCCTTTCCTACAACGTTAGTGTGAAGAGTAGCAAGGAGAATGTATTTAATTTTGACTGACATCCAGACATCAAGACCTAGAGATCCTAAATATCCCTTCATCAATAAGCTCCACTTAGCATAGTTTGTTCAATAAAACCAAGGTGGCTTGCTTGAACCTTCCTAATTGTTCATTGTGTTCACACTACCAGAATATACACAAGTTGATTAGGCTTCACTTAGGGAACCCAATCCTATGATACCAATTTTTGGAACACAAATATCTATTGAGAGGGGGGTGAATCAGTAGATATTGAAATTTTTACCTCTCAACATTCGGTGTAGATTAATTATTTGAATTCTTAATGTGCGGATAAAAATTAATAAGCAGACATGAGAGAGAGCACACATGATGTCATCACATAACACCAAATTTACATGTAAAACCTAAGGTTGGGAAAAAACACAGTGAGATGCTATTAGGATCTATTGTCCAAATCCAACCTCACAAGCTTGAAGTTTAGTTACAACGTTTTAAGGGTGCCAACCCTATGAATACACCAATCTCCTAGTTTTAGGATCACCCAATCCAAGGAAGCTCCCACTCCCTAATTTGAGCACCTACCTAGATATCTAATGGCACCCACCAATTAGATATACAATGCATGATATTATAATTTTAATGAAAATTCTATGTTGCAACTTATTTGCAACTACACTTACATCTATGTTGCACACTCCACAACTCTTCCTCTGCTATGTACTTTACCTACTCTATATTTACTTCTTTTTCTACACCCCTATTCTCTACATCTACTGCTTTCTCAACAAAAAATACCATTTTTTGTAGTACACTAGTTTAAATGAGTGGAACCCAAACAAAAAGCACCAATACAATCAAGGGGTTTACCCAAAACATAAATCCAGATTTGAATTCTTGATTTTTTTTTGTTTTAGTTTAATCAAGCATAGTGCATTCTTTCTTTGCAATCACTCTCTCTATACTCTGTTGTTCCCAACTCTTTTTTTCAAACACTTCTCTCTCTTTCCAACTAACTACACCTTTTTTTTCTTATTCAACTGCTAAGTTATCTATCTTTTCTTTGCTACCTAGTAGCCACTTTCTCAAGTTGTGCACCTCTAACCAATACGACTTGATTGTACAACAATTATTATTTTTTTTCTTTCTTCTTCAGGAAGCATACTCTAGATCAAGGCATACCCACATTAATTTTTGTTCCAAAAAATCTTCTAGGATTGGAAATTTGTAAACCCTAAGTTAGATACACATTTAATGTAATCCTTTGTTCATAAGATCCAAACCTAATATCTATTCACTTAGAAATCTATACCACCATTCTACAACTCAAATCACCAATTAAGTCAATTTTTAGAGTAGGTAGACCAATTAATTTCATTCTTTTGGTTAGTTCCATTTAGAAACTACCTACACAGGCTTAATCCTTTGAAACTACCACCTTCAAATTATGATTGTTGATTTTTTCTTTACATGCTAAGATCCATGGTTCTCCATTCATCATCATCCTTTAAAACACTACCATCAGATGAGCCTTCCCTTACATCTCAATTGTCAATCATATCCTTCCATCACACATCACCACATTGAAGAGACCAAGCCACTACTCACACCGAAAACTATAGGTCACTTCGATGAACTTTTCCAGAGTATCAAAGAGACTTCTCACACAGTCTTGCCAATATTTTACCTTCTCCTCAACCTACTACCCACTTGCTATGTACAAGGTCCACATGACCATGTCATCACCATGAAATTCACAACAAGGATGTGAATTTCTTATTGAGTAATCTACAAATTCCATTTATCCTTATTCATTAGCATCCATTGTTATCACCTTTCTAATGGGCCCCACCATCAACACTTCGAAGAGACCAAATCACCCATCTCACCGATAAACATATATCTCCTCAGAGAAGTAATCTAACCTCTGTAGCTCCACCTTATCAGTATTTCAAAGTGACATGGAAGAGCCTCCCAGTGAGGCATAGTTGTCCTTTCGACATACACAAACTCGTGTACCAGAATATCAAAGAGACCAAAGTCTCTATCATACAGGTACTCATCCTTCACACTGATACAACAATTGGGATGTTGAAGAGAAATCTTGTACTATCCTTCCAAACACTCTTTTTCTGCCTAATAAACTTAGTGGCTGCGACATAAATTCATCACAATATTGAAGGGATTGACAAGTCTTGTTGAAGAACAAATGTCAACCCAATGAAGGCTTGTCCACCAATTTAGTAAGTCACCATCATAGTGTTGAAGAGACACTAAAACACTTCCTTTTGAAAGCATGAAGTCTCCTCAATGGTGTACATGAATGTAAATCCTTTTGAATGCACACCATAAGTTCCTACAAATCATATCTATGTAAATCTCTCAAAGAACCCTTCACAAATTTGACCTTTGTTTCACCACTACTCTCACCTTTTGAAATCAATGACAAAAATATGCCAACATGTTGGTAGAGGGAAAGGTATGATTTTAGAAATGAAATCTCAACTTGCTGCTAATTATGAAACAAAAGATCTTGGTGTAGCTAAAAAAATTCTTGGGATGGAAATCAAAAGAGATAGAGTGAATAGAAAGTTGTGGCTTGGCCAAAGTAAGTAGTTGGAATAAAGTTATCTATTTTAGACTGTCCAACATCTCCATCAAAGATGGAAGACATGAGCATAGTGCCTTACCGGAGTGCAGTTTGAAGTTTGATGTATGCTATGGTTTGTACTAGACTAAACATTCTCTAGGCAGTGGGAGTTATTTCTAGATATATGTCTAATCCTGGTATAGTTCATTGGGATGCAGTTAAAAGAGTTTTCATATACTTGCGAGGTACCTTAGATTATTCCTTATGTTATCATAGTTTAATATGTCTGAAGAACAAATTTCCCTTGATATCCATGGTTATGTGGATTCAGACTCTATAGGTGATGTTGATAGAAGAAAATACACCAATGATTATGTCCTTACTTTATTTGGTGGTGCAATTAGTTGGATGAATAAACGATAGGTTGTGGTTGATTTGTCCACTACTAAAGTAGAGTATATGGTAGCTACTCATGCTTGTAATTCAAATCATTATTTTTATTATAAAATTGATGGTGATCATTTCCTGTTTATTGCATTATATGTTGATGATAGGTTATTTATTGTGTTGGAACACAAAGATCTACTAAGAGGGGGGTGAATCAGTAGATATTAAAATTTTTACCTCTCAACACTTGGTGTAGATTAATTATTTAAATTCTTAATGTTTAGGTAAAACTTAATAAGAAAACAAAAGAGAGAGGACACATGTATTCATCACATAACACCAAATGTACTTGGAAAACCCAAGATTGGGAAAAAGCACATTGAAAAATACTACTAAGATATGTTATTCTAATCCAGTCTCACAAGCTTGAAGTTTAGTTACAATGTTTTAAGGGTACCAACCCTACGAAGAAACCAATCTCTTTTTTTTAGGAGCATCCACTCCAAGGAAGCACCCATTCCCTTATCTGAGCACCTACCCAGATATCTGATGGCACCCACCAATCAGATTTACAATGTAAGATATTACAATTTTAATGACACTTCTATGAATTGCAACTTATTTGAAACTAGACTTACATGTATGTTGCACACTCTGCAACTCTTCCTTTTCTCTACACTTTACCTATTCTATATTCGCTTCTTTTTATGCACCCTCTTCTCTATATCTATTACTTTCTCAGTAACACATCCCCTTTTCTATAATACACTAGTTTGAATGAGCATAACCTAAACCAAAAGCACCAATACAATCAAGGTGTTTACCCAAAATGTAAATCCAAATTTAAATTCCATATTTTTTTTGGTTCAACTTATTTAGGCATAGTGCATTCTTTCTCTACAATTGAGTTCTCTACACTCTATTGTTCCCAACTCTTCTTTTCAAACACTTCTCTCTCTCTCTCTCCTACTGAATACACCTTTTTTTTTCTTATTCAAATGCTAAGTTATCTATCTTTTCTTCACTAACCAATAAGCACTTCCTCAAGCCGTGCACCTCTAACCAATGTGACTTGATACAAAAATTAGGATTTTTGTTCTTTTTTCTTCAGGAAGCATACTCTGCATCGAGCCATACCCGCATTAATTTATGTTACAAAAAATATTTTAGGATTGGAAATCTGTAAACCCTAAATTAGATGTACATTTAATGTAATCCTCTATTTGGGTATGTGAAGGATCATCATGGAAAAAATAGGCCCTTAAGTGGCAGAAAATTCAAAAAAATCAGAGTTAGGTAACTTGACATAAAAATTTGAATAAGTTATCTATATTATTTCAAAAATATGTAAGAATAGAATCTGTAGAAAATTGAATGTAGTTTCTAAACTACTAGGTTTTTTTTTTAAATCTATTTGGTGAAAATTTAAAATTTCAATGCAAGAGTACTTAAATTTGGAAAAAATAAGAAGTAGGTGTCTGTCAACCACCCTAACTCAATAAAATGATAATATTTTTTATAATATTTTAGATATAAGTAAAAGACTTATGTACCAATTTGATGCATATTTTTGTAATTTTTTCAAAGTAAATAATTAATTATGATTTTTTATTACAACTTTTAAAAAATATAAAAATTGTATGCCTGACCACCTTAACTTGGTCAAAACTTCGTGAAATTCAACTTTACTTTTTTTAATCCTATAGTATGCAAAGCATAGAATGTGACACATTTTTTGGATTCAAAAAATGTGATACCATTTGAAAGCTACATATGTTTTTCAATCAGCCTATCAATCAAGACTTTAATCGTAATTCAAACAGAAAATGAATAATAATTATTTATTAAATTCAGAGTAAAGCATAATTTATATTGGTGGAAAGTTGAGAATATCCTTTAAAAACCCTTTTCATTTCATCAATTTTGGGTAAAAAAAATTTGTTAGCCACATACCCATCATATTGCCACTTTTTCGCCCATCATGATCCTGCACATACTCATTTATAAGATTTGAACTCGGTCTATGTTCACTTAGCACTCTATGCCATTGTTCTTCAACTTAAACCTCCAATTAAATCAATTGTTGGAGTACATAGACCAATTAATTTCATTCTTCTAGTTGGTTGCCAATCAAAAACTACTTACACATACTTAACCATTTGAAAAGTTACCACCTTCAAATTTTGATCATTGATTTTATCTTTATACACCAAGATCCATTGTTCTCCATTCTCCATCATCCTTTAAAACATTACTATTAGATGAGACTTCCCTTACATCTCAACCATCAATCTTATCCTGCCATCACTCATTGTGACATTGGAGAGACTGAGCCACTGCTCACACTAAAAACTATAGGTCGCTTCAATGAACCTCTACCAGAGCATTAAAGAGACTGATCACATAGTCCTACTGATATTTTACCTTCTCCTTGACCTACTAACTACTTACTATGTATGAGGTCCACATGACTAGGTCATCACCATGAAATTGACAACAAGGATATGAATTTCCTAGCGAGTAATCACCAAATTCCATCTATCCTTATTCATTAGCATCCATTGTTATCACCTTTCTAATGGGCCACACCATCAGCACTTGAAAGATATCGAAGCACTCATCTCACTGATAAACATGAATCTCCTCAAAGAAGAAATCTTACCTCCATTGTTTCACCTTATTGGAATTTCAGAGTGACACAATAGAAACTCCTAGCGAGGTGAAGTTTTCCTTTCGACATACACAAACTCACTTACCAAAATATCAAAGAGACCAAAGTTTATGTCATACCAATAGTCATTCTTCACACCGATGAAACAATCAGGATGTCAAAGAGACATCCTATGCTATCTTTCCAAACACTCTCTATCTACCTAATGAACTCAACAATGTGACATACACTCATCACAATATCGAAGGGAGTAACAAGTAAGTCTCACCGAAGAACATCTATCAGCTTGATGAAGGCTTGTCCACCAATTCAGTAAGCTACCATCGTAGTGTTGAAGAGACACTAAAGCACATCCTTTCAAAAATGTGAAGTCTCCCTGATGGTGTATGAATGTAAAGCCTTTTGAATGAACACCATAAGTTCCTACAAATTATATCTCTGTAAAGCTCTCGAAGAGCCCTTCATGAATTTGACCTTTGTTTCACCACTGGTCTCACCTTTTGACATCAATGACAATAATATGCCAAAATATTGGAACATTAATACTTTTTACCAATCAAATCATTAACGCAATGATTTACTCCCCCTTTGACATACATCTCCTCCATGCTCCTATTCAATCAAGGCATGCACTTCTCCCCCTTTGACATCAATGGAAAAGGGTAGACTCCCCATGAGAAAATACTACTCTTGACTTGATCTCAACCATCTTTCTAGGGTTAAATGAAGTACAACTGAGGGTCCCCCTGGATGCATACCCTATCACTAGAATCTAGTGACATGATGTGAATCTAGTGATGTGATGTGGGAGCAATGACTCCCAACTTCTACCTCGGATATTCATACTGGTCTTTTGGAAGAGGCTTGGTTAAAATGCCAACTACTTGATCTTTGGTGGGAACATACTTCATGCTAACGTCCTTGTCTACAACCTTCTCCCTAATGAAGTGATACTTAATAGATATGTGTTTAGTTCAAGAGTGCAACACTGGATTCTTTGAGATGTTGATGGCACTTGAATTGTGACAAAGAATGGAGATAGGTTATTGATACTCAACCTTAATATCTTTAAGTTTCTATTTCATCCAAATAATTTGAGTACAACATGCAATTTCTACAACATATTCTACTTCTTCAGTGGAGAGAGTAATTGATTCTATCTTCTTGCTAATCTAGGAAACTAGTCTATTCCCTAGAAAGAATGCTCCACCAATAGTGTTTTTTCTATCATCCAAAATTCTAGCCCAATCAACATCAGTAGATGAAGTCATTATGAAATCTTTACTTTTGGGATACCATAGCCCATAGTCAATAGTGATTTTCATATATCTGAATATTCTCTTCACTGCATTGACATGAGACTATTTAGGTGCAACTTGAAATATTGCAACCATGCATATTGCTTGCATAATGTCTAGTCTTGATGCAATTAAGTATAGAAATCTTCCTATCATTGACCTATACATAGTCTAATTTGCATCTGGGGATTCATCTAATTTTCTTTATTTACAATGAGTTATCATAGGGGTACTGACTGGTCTACTATCTTCCATGCCAAACTTCTTAATCATTTCCTTAGCATATTTAGTCTAAGATATGAATATCCTATTTTCTATTTATATTATTTGTAAACCAAGGAAAAATGATAACTCTTTTAACATAGATATCTCAAACTTATCTTACATGTGTGTAGCAAATATTTTACACATTCTATCATTGTTGGTTCCAAAAATGATGTCATCTACATAAAAAATAACAACTATCATGTGCTCACCTTATGATTTGAAGTATAAACTTTTGTTTGCACACACCTTCTTGAAACTTTGGTGCTGAAGATATTGATCTAATCTAGAGTACCATGCCCTTGGTGCTTGCTTCAGGCAATACAATGCCTTCCGTAATCTACAAACACAATCTTCTTCTTTTGAGAGCTAAAAACCTTCAGGTTGTTCAATGTAGACTTCCTCTTCAAGGTTTCCATTCAAGAATGTAGATTTAACATCCATTTGATACACTTTAAATCATTTACAAACTAAAAATGCAATAAAAATTTCTTATTGCTTCTAATCTTTCTACAGGTGAAAATGTTTCTTCAAAATTAGTTCCTTTAACTTGTGCATACCCTTTGCACACTAATCTTTCCTTGTTCCTAACCACAACTCCATCTTTATTCAACTTATTTCTCAATACCCATTTGGTACCAATAACCTTTTTTCTTGGAGGCCTAGGAACTAATTCCCATATTTTTTTCTTCTCAATCTGATTTAGCTCTTCCTCCATGTCATTTATCCAAATTTCATCCTTGTTTTCTTCAACAAATCTCTTTGGTTCAATCTGAGACAGGAGAGAAAAATTAACTTGTTCCTTACTCTTGGAAAGACTTCTAGTCTAAGCCCTTTCATTTTTGTCACCAATTATTTGATTTGCAAGATGATCCTTTTGCACATATTTCTGAGAAGCTTACTCAACCTCTTCTTTTTCTTCTTCTTCAACTATTGGACCTACATCATCATCATCTAATTCAATCTCAAAATTATTTTTTATCAAGGTACATTGACCTACATTTTCATCAGTCTTGACATTGATACTTTCAACAGTTTTGTGCAATCTCTTATTGTAACACTTGTAAGTTTTTCTTTGAGTGGAATATCCTAGGAATATTCCTTCATCACATCTTGACTCACAACTTTCCAAGTCTTCATCTTCTCTTTTTATGTAGCATTTTCTTTCAAACACCTTGAAGTACTTGACTGATGCAGGCTTGCCATACCAGAGTTCATATGGAGTTTTTCCCCTATTTTATTTTAGCAGTGCTCTATTATGAATATATATGGTAGTATAAACTGCTTCCTTCTTGCAATTTTATTGAATTCACTTGACATAAATTCTTCACCTCTGTCTGATCTGAAAAACTTAGTTTTTTTCCAATCTCCTCTACTAGTTTTCTAAAAAATTTAAACTTCTTAAACTCTTCAACTTTCTCCTTTAGAAATGTGACCCAGTCCATTCTAGTATAATCATCAATTAGGGGTATAAATTATCTCTCACGTTGCATCCCCCTTGTCCTTGCTGGACCACACAAATCAATATGAACTATTTCCAAAGGTTTTTTGGTTGAATAATCCTTTGTTGGAAACTTAAACCTTGTTTTCTTTCCTTACTGACGTCCTTTTATAGATTATGTTTTCAGGCTTATCTATCTTAGGAATATTCCTAACTAGTCCTTTTGAGCTTGTTTTTACTAAATTGTCAAAGTTTACATGCCCTAATCTTCTATTCCATAGCCAAATCTCATCTAATTGGGTAATTAGACAATTGTGGACTTTTACCTCATAAAGATTGTATAGGTTACTATCAGTCCTTATCCCTTGTGTAATTGTATTACCATTCTTTCTTATCTTGCATCCCTTGGAGTTAAATACACTTTTGTACCCATTTTAAGACATTTAGATGACACTAAGAAGGTTATGTTTCAAACCCCCAACATAGAGGAAATATTTTGTCTTATTCCTTCCATCTAAACTCATGATCCCTTTACCAAAAATATTGACAATAGTACTATCACCTAGACTTACTGACCCTTCCTTAAAATTCTTGAGTTCAATGAATTTTCTTTTATCTCTAGTCATATTCTTGGAGCAACAACTATCAATTACCCACAAATTTTTTTTCTTTGCATGCAGTTTTGTTTGGAAAATCATAGATTGAGTGGAATTCTACTCTTTCTCTTTCCACACTTTGTTAGGTTTATTTCCAGCATTCCCTTCCTTTCTCTTAGAAACTTTAGTTTCCTTTCCAACTTTGGGAGATGAATTTTTCTTCTTCTTTGACTGAACATTTGGTCTTGTAGATTTTGTTCTACATTCTCTATCTACATGACCAGAGTTGTTACAATTGTAACATATTATATTTTTGTCTACCAAGGGAGAAAATGGATTCTTTATTACAAAGTTTGTATTCCTCCTTGTAATGACTCTACACTCTCTATCCCTATGGCCAAAATGATTATATGTATAGAAATACCCATAAAAGTATGATGAGTACTTGGTCATGGAATTTCCTTCAGGAGGATGTGAAAGTATTCTTTGTCTCAACTTTATTAAATAATGCACTCTTCTAAAACCTTCATCATCTATCCTTTTTGTGTTTTGCATCTCCTTTATCTGGGAAGGGGAATTTTTTTTTCTTTCTAATCTTAAATTGGATTTTTCTCTTTATTAGGTTTTTCTACTACAACAAACTTCTTTTTGGCTTTAGGAACATCATTATTGTCAGGTTTTTCATCATTAAGGAATGCATTTTCTTCATCCCTGAATCTTTCGTAGAGTTTTCCAAAGGCATCAACAAAGGATATATTTCCTTTCTCTAGTCCTAAGCCAAATTTCTCTTTATTTGAAGGTTTTTGCATACTTATCAACTCATTCAAAATGTCTGAACACCCTTTCAATTTTATACTCTTATTGATCTGCTCATTGGATTTCTCCAATTCCTTTCTTAAGGAAACTATTTATACCTCAAGCTTCAAACATCTATCCACTTTTGATTCTAGATTGGACTTCATTACTTCTATTATTTTTGTTTCCTCCACTTGAAGTTTTAAGCTTTCTATTTCAATTTCTTTTCAATTTCTTTTGAGCATGTCTTTTCAATTTCTTGTTTTCCCTTTCAAGATCATCAAACTTATCCCTTAGATCATCAAGATCTTCAAGGGCACTAATCAATTCTCCCTCAAGGTAAACAACTGCTTTCTCATCTTCCTCGTGATAATCCTTAGCTTGTTCATCCTTTTGATCCTTAGTTTACTTGGCCATAAAGAGGAATTCTTCCTCTTCTTCCTTCATTACAAGAGGACGATCCTATTAATCATTTGAACTATCACTAGTATCAGATGAATCACTTTCTTCCTAAATGTATAGGCTCATCTTTTTGTTCCCAAAGACTTCTCTGTTTAGGATAGTAAGGTTTATTCTTTTCTCTATCCCATTCTTGATCAGTGTTATCTTCTTGATCATAAGGGAACTTAGAAGCAAAATGACCTATTCTGCCACAGTTAGAGAACTTAAAGGGAAAATTATATTTATACTTTCTAGATCATCTCCTCAATCTTCTAATGAAGTTTTCTTCTTCCTCATTAGCCTCTTCATGGTTTGAGGTAGAGGGTGCAACCTTGTCTCTCTTATCTACCTCATGCTTTTCTGTTTTAACAACCTTGAATGCAACTTCTCTTGCAGATGGATTGATATCTCCCATTCCCATCTCATATGCCATGAATATTTCATGCAATTCATCAAGGGTGATCTTATCCACTTCTCTTTCTTTTTCAATTGCAAATATCTTGGGGTCATATCTATTTGTCATACACCTTAAAACTTTCAACACAACAACATCTTCTTTTACTTCTTTGTTAAATCCTCTAATAGAGTTTACTACATCATCAACTCTTAGAAGATAGTCTACAATATTCTCCTCTTTAGTCATCTTTAAGCCTTCAAATTTTTCTCTCAACACTTGAAGCTTTTCCAACTTCACCTTGCTATCTCCTTCATAGATGTTTTCTAGTTTTTCATAGACATCATATGTAGTTTGACAATCCATAAACTTTCCATGCATAGAATAAGACAAGTTGTTCATAGTGGAAAACCAATATTTTTCATTGTTCTCATAGTACTTCTTTCTTGCAATATCAATGGGAAGAGCAGCACAAAGAATGTTTTTTTTTTTTTGACATCTAGACATTAATTCCTAGAGATCCCAAATATCCCTTCATCAATGAGCTCCACTTAGCATAGTTTATTCCATCAAACTAAGGTGTCTTGCTTGAACCATCCTAATTGTTAATTGTGTTCACATTGGCAGAATCTATCCAAGCTGATTAAGCTTCACGTAGGGAGCCCAATGCTCTAACATGAATTGTTGGAACACAAAGATCTACTAAGAGGGAGATGAATTAGTAGATATTGAAATTTTTACTTCTCAACACTTGGTGCAGATTAATTATTTGAATTGTTAATGTGTGGATAAATCTTAATAAGAAAACAAAAGAGAGAGCACACATGTAGTCATCACATAACACCAAATGTATGTAGAAAACCCAAGATTGGGAAAAGCCACAGTGAGAAATGTTGCTAGGATCTACTATCCTAATCCATCCTCACAAGCTTGAAGTTTAGTTACAACATTTTAAGGGTGCCAACCCTATGAAGACACCGAGCTCCTAGTTTTAGGAGCACCCACTCCCTAATCTGAGCACCTATCCAGATATCTAATGGAACCCACCAATCAGATTTACAATGCAAGATATTACAATTTTAATGATAATTTTATGTTGTAACTTATTTGCAACTGCGCTTACATGTATGTTGCATGCTTTGTAACTCTTCCTCTTCCCTGCACTTCTTTACCTACTATGTATTTACTTCTTTTTCTACACTCGTTTTCTCTACATCTATTGCTTGCTCAGAAACACATCCCCATTTTTGTAATACACTAGTTTGAATGAGAAAAACCCAAACAAAAAGCACCAATACAATCAAGGGGTTTACCCCAAATGTAAATCCATATTTGAATTCCTATTTTTTGTTTGTTTCAACTTATTTAGGCATAGTGCATTGTTTCTTTGCAATCATTTTCTCTACACTCTACCATTTCCAACTCTTCTTTTCAAAAACTTCTCTCTCTCTCTTCAATGGAATACACCCTTTTTTTTCTTATATTCAACTGCTAAGTTATCTATCTTTTCTTCACTACCTATTAGCCACTTCCTCAAGTGGTGCAGCTTTGGCCAATATGACTTGATACAACAATTAGTATTTTCATTATTTCTTCTTCAAGAAGCATACTCTATATTGAGCCATACTCAAATTAATATCTATTATAGAACATCTTCTACGATTGGAAATAATTAAACCCTAAATTAGATAACATTTAATGTAATCCTTTGTTCATAAGATATGAACTTGATCTTTGTTCACTTAACACTTTATGTTGTCGTTCTAAAACTCAAATCACCAATGAAGTCAATTGTTGGATTAGGTAGACCAATTAATTTCATTCTTTTAGTTGGATACTAGTTAGAAACTACTTACATGGGTTTAACCATTTGAAAATACCACCTTCAAATTCTAATCATTGATTTTGTCTTTACATGCCAAGATCCATGGTTCTCCATTCATCACCATCATTTAAAACACTACTGTCAAATGAGCCTTCCCTTACATCTCACCCATTGATCTTATCCTACCATTGATCATTTCCACATCAGAGAGACCAAGCTAGCGCTCACACCGAAAACTATAGGTCACTTCGATGAACCTTTTTTGGAGTATCAAAGAGACTGCTCATATGGTCCTATCGATACTTTACCTCCTCCTCGACCTACTACTAGCTTGCTATGTACGAGGTCCGCATGACTAGGTAATCACTATGCAATTCACAACAAGGATGTGAATTTCCTATCGAGTAATATCCAAACGCCATCTATCCTTATTTGTTAACATCCATTTTTTATCACCTTTCTAACATGCCCCACCATCAATACTTCGAAGACATCGAAGCACCCATCTCACCAATAAGCATGTATCTCCTCAAAGAAGTAATCTTACCTCCATAGTTCCACCTTATCAAAATTTGAAAGTGACATAGAGGAAACTCCCATGAGGCGGAGTTATCCTTTCGACATATACAAAATCCCTTACTAGAATATCAAAGAGACCAAATTATTTTCCATACCAATACTCATCCTTTACACTGATGCAACAATTTGGATTTCGAAGAGAGATCTTGTATAGTCCTTCCAAACACTTTCTATCTACCCGATGAACTTAGTGGCCATGAAATACACTCATCACAATATCAAATATCGAAGGGACTAACAAGTAAGTCTCATTGTAGAACAACTGTCAACCTGATGAAGGCTTGTCCACCAATTTAGTAAGTTGTCATCTTAGTGTCTAAGAGACACTAAAGCACCTTCTTTTGAAAATGTGAAGTCTCCCCAATGGTGTATGAATGTAAATACTTTTGAACACACACCATAAGTTCCTCCAAATAATATCTCTATAAAGCTCTCAAAGAACCCTTCATGAAATTGACCTTTGTTTCACCACTGGTCTCACCTTTTGACATCAATGAAAACAATATGCCAACATATTGGTAGATGGAAAGGTATGATTTTAGAACTACATTATCAACTTGTTGCTAAATTTCAAATGAAATATCTTGGTGTAGCTAAACATATTCTTGGAATAGAAATTAAAAGAGATAGAGTGAATAGAAAGTTATGGCTTGGCCAAAGTATGTCTACTCAATTTTACAAAGGTTTGATATGTAGGATTGTAGACCATTGTGTGTTCCTGTTTTAGTTCGAATAAAGTTATATATTTCATATTATCCAACATCTCCATCATGGATGGAACACATGAGAAAATTGCCTTACCAGAGTGTAATTTGAAGTTTGATGTATGCTATGGTTTGTACTAGACTATACATTGTCAAAGCAGTGGGAGTTCCTTCCAAATGGATGTCTAATCCTAGTAGAGTGGATTGGGATGCGGTTAAAATATTTTTTAGATACTTTTGGGGTACCTCAGATTATTCCTTATGTTATCATATTAATATTACTAAAGACAAAATTTCCCTTGATATCCATGGTTATGTGGATTTAGACTGGGCGGGTGGTGTTGATAGCATAAAATCTATTAGTGCTTATGTGTTTAATTTATATGGTGGTGCAATTAGTTGGATGAATAAGTGATAGGTTGTGTTTTCTTTGTCCACTACTAAAGAAAAGTATATGAAAACTACTCATTTTTATAAAGAAGCCATTTGGCTTAAGAGACTATGCTCATATATTGGAATAAAACAAGGTACAGTGAAAATTTATTGTGAAATTTCGAGTGCGATATGTCTAGCTAAGAACCTAACATTCCATGCCTGGACCAAGCACATTAATTTACAGTATCATTTTGTTAGACATATGGTTGAAGATGGCAAGGTCAAGCTTGTTAAGGTGGAGACTTTGATGAATGTTGTTGATTTTTTAACTAAGCCTCTGAGCACAAAGAAGTTCAAATGGTATTCAAAGACTATGGCCCTTTTGGCCCATAGTAATTAAGAGACAATGTTTACTCTATCCTATTGTTCTTGCAAGGTGTTTGAAAAGTGGGAGATTTGTTGGGAAAAGTTTTTTCAACCTTGTAATTATATTAAGGTTATTGTTTATATATATATATCCTAGTTACACCGATAGGTGTAATATACAATGGGAGCATAGGGTGGCATTGAGGAGCAATGTGTGAGAGTGTTGAATTTTTTAGGAAACTCTTAAAATGACCAACATACATTAAAATGATATATTGTAAATATGGACCATTTTTTTATTAGGTTTTAGATCTAATGGTAGATATTTTGTTTCCATTTCTTCCCCTAGAATGTAACCCTATTTTATGAGGGAAGTGTATTTATGACTATAGTAGTGTGATGTTTTCTAGGAGTTTGATAGTGGTCATTTTGTGTCTTGATCTCTAGTGGTGATACTCTTATGAGAAGTTCTCTACAAGTATATTTTAATCTTTGTGATTTCTAAAAAATATATTGGGTAGCTTTTGGAGTGTGAGGTTTTTCTCCTGAAAATGTTTTCCCCTTGTAAATCCTTGTGTTGTGGTATGCATGATATTTATGTTTATTCTTTTTAAGTTTCTATAACTATTAAAGATCTATAAAGCTTTTCATTATTCTCCTCTCAAGATTAGTGTAGGAAGTTGTTCTACTACCTTAGCTTTGTTACAATTTTTTTTTTTTTTTTGTTTCAATCATTTGTGTCAACATTCATCATATCATTCTTTGTTTCACTATCTTTGACAAATGAAATAGTATGTTTCAACATGGGATTCATAAATATTTGTATATTTTGGTTGGGAGGAGCTATAGACTTATTACCTTGATCATTCACACCTTCAATTTGTAGACGATTAGAATCAATGAGATCTTACACAAGATGTTTAAGATGCTTACAATATTATGTATCATGTCCATTTTTTTGGTGGTAATGGCAATGAGAATTTGGTCTATAGTTTGGGAGTAATGGTTTATTAGGATCAAAAGCTCAGAAAGCAGGTAATAAAAGAATATTATTTTCCATGAGTTGTAGCATGATATTATGAAAAGTGTCGAGTAAAGGAGTAAATTTTCTATTCCTATCCACAAAGGCATATGAATTTTTCATTTTTATAGCAGCCACTTGGTTATCAACTTGTTGATTTGGTTGAGGGGAATTAAGTTGTAAAAGGCCTCTATTTTGTTTCTTGAGAAGTTGGTAACTATGTTGAGGTGCGGGTTCAAAATTTTCAGGACGACTAGGAGGATTTTTCATATCATGACCATATGATGAATTCTGATAATCATGAAGGGCTATATATAACTGTGTGAAGGATGTGAATTTCAACATATCAATTTTGGTTTGGATTTTGTTTTGTTAGTTATCAATAAAAATTTGTTGAAGGTCAACATTAGGAATCTTAATGTTTATTTGTAAATAAAGTGTTTGGTATGTCACTATGAAATTAGCCACTTTCTCATCATCCTTTTGCTTGTATGTTATTAAATCAGAGAGGGTCATCTTGGGACTCATGAATGTGGAAGTGGTTATAAAAGATATCAACAATATCATTGAATGAACCAATTGAATTATTCAGTAAGGAAGAAAACCACTCTAAAGTAGTGTCTTTTAGTGACCTAGGGAGTAGTTTATCCAAGAGCTTATCTCCAAAGATAAAGTCACTACATAGGGCTGTATAAGAGGAAACATGGATAACAAGATCTCCTTTCCCACCATATTTCTCAAATATTGGAACTTTTATACCTTATGGCATTGGTGTTCTCAATATCTCTAGGGATAACAATTTGATTTTGATGTATTGTGAAGGTTCACCATTGTTGTTTTGTGTTAGGGTTGAGACTTTTTGTTGAAGGGATGACATGCTTTGCAAAAGTGTGTTAAGGATGGCATCATTGTTATTATTGTAAGGTGAAAGGGAGTAAGGTGGAGTGGTGTATGTATGCGAAGGGAAAGTGAATTGTAAATTTGTGAGGGAGGATGGTTCAGGAGATATGGTGTTTGAATGCACAAAGCTAGAAGCATTCCCTATGGAAATATCTAATGTCACGACCCCTATTATAATTGTTCATAATTTTATAATGTTTGGTTAAATAAATTTATAATGGAACAAAAGAATTAATTATAGTTCAATTAAATATTTCATTATGCCATTAAATGTTAATGTTCTGTTGTTATGGATAACTATTTATTTGCAAATTAAAGTGATTTCTTATTTAGTTACTTTGAACAAATGTTTTAAAAAACAAGGAGAAGATTTCAAATTAAATGACTTCCTTATTATTATTTTTGGAGGATAAAATACTTCATATGCAATAAAAATAAGATTTTTATTATTATTTCTTTGTGAAATAAATAATAAACATGCAAAGAAATATTATTTGAATTTCAAGATTTGGTTATGGGGAATGTGAAAAGGCATTCAGTTAGGAATGAGAGGGGCACCTATAGTAGTATATTAGTACCTCTGGCATGAGGGCTGAAAAACACAATATGTTTTCAATTTTTCACAATTGAAGAGAAAATTGGTTCCCTTTGAAGACGATGAGTCCACTGTTGAATTGGGGCGTACATGAATCTCTTTCAAAACTCTTGGGGAAAAGCACGATATGGAGAATGAACTACAAAAGGGAAGTATTCTAATCTTTTGATTCAGGGAAGATATTTTATAAGGCACAAAATATGAGATCGGAGGGGAGCGGGATACAGAGCCAAGGTTCCCTCTATCACTGGAGAAACATAACAAATGAAGGTATGCTACTCTTCCTCATAGATACGAATGTGTTGATCCATAAGGGAGACTAAGGTTGCAGGGAATGAATTGTCAGGGTCCTCTAGTGTGCAAACTCGTAGATCAGAGGAAAAGAAATCCATAAGCGCAATAGGTATGTTTCAGACTACCCTCTTTATCTCTAACAATATAGAGAGAAAAAATTTCTGGAAGATGCATTGTCTATCATACTTCGCACACATAGACTGCATTTATGAAAGGTTTTCTTTGTCCAAACTTTGGGAAGTCCAGGCTGCTTCAACCCTTGTGCTGATTCGAGCCACTGCCCATCCTCTTTTCCTTAGATTCTTCTTTATTCGCCACAGTAATTGAACATTTCCGAAATTATAATCAGCATTATTATTTCCCTTAAATACGTACTCTTCATTGTTGCAATTCTCCTTTTTTCTTTTGCCTTTGTCTCTTGTTGGGAAACAACTGTCAAAACAAAAGCAAACAAGATAGTAGAGTGATGATAACGACATTACAGCTAACAGATTAGTAATTAGGGATATCATCTTTTATGTTGGCCTTTCAATTGCGCACTGATATAGAAAATGTAAAATGTTGTAATCAAAGAGCACAAGTAATTATGATTTAACTTTGTAGAAATCATATCAAGGCTCATAGCTTACTATTTTAAAATAGTGAAAGCATTCAATGTGAAGGTACTTGAAACAACATACATAGGGCGATGTAAGTTCTATTTTCATTTGGGTACTTATTTCTATTTTCTGTCTGAATTCAACTACACTGATCTTCTTAAGCACACACTTCTTGCAATATTTCACTTATATAAATGGGCTAGGGTTTGGTCTTTTTTTTTTTTTTGAGAAATCCACTTCAACTTTCCTATATTTAAATCACCATCATAAGAGATCCAAGGCGCCTATAATGGTTCCTAGCTACTTGACTGAAAATAGCTTACTCAACATTTGAATGTAACAGTTGATGGCCACCTCTTACGCCTTTGTACCTATGTACTCTTTGGTAAGGGTAAATCTCTAATTTTTGGCATTAAATTTGTTGCACATTGAAGTTGTAATAGGTACTATCAATGTGGTTGATCAGTATTAATGAATGTTTTTGATAGGGGGGGCTTGGATAAGACTTATTTATATGGTTGTATTTTGGAATTGATGCTCTTTAGAGGACAATCCGCAATCTGTTTTATAGTATCCAAAGATTTGAACTCCCTTTTAAAACTACCCATGCTCTTGATTTCTATTGCGCTAAGGTTCTACAAATCAATCTTGTACTTTCCTCTCTATCTATGAAAATAGATTGATAATTTTATGATTGGCTTAACATAGCTTGTGTTTAGATGCATTCTATCATACTAATGAGGCGTACAGTAGTTACCTTTCAATCACTACCCTTTCCCTCATCCTTTCATGTTGATGGACATGAATAACTAGCTAGAAAGTTTTGCATTATACTCTGATGGTACCAAAGAAGATCATTGAAGTAGAGGATGTGATTATCAATATTATAAAATTAGTAGCATGCAATTTAATGAATCAATGTTTTTTTTATCAGGAAACATTACAATAGTGAATGACTACATTGTGGCATTTCAATTGATTATCCAGATTAGTAAATATGATGTAGAGGGTCACAATTGAGTGTGATTACAAATCTAATAAGTAATCAATATTGTGTCTAGTTCTTTTTTGTGCTTCAATTACCACTGGGATGCTTGGAAACGTTACATGTGATGTGCTAAATTTTACGAGTAATTGTTCTTTATAGCTGCTCTTATAATTTGGATATGTGGATGTGTTGAATAGTATGCAGGGAATTGGGTGATCTCGCCTATAATGAATAGAGGTGACTATAAATATTTTCATCCATTATTGTCTTTCTTAGAGGGAGATAAATCTATCTATATGGGAGGTAATGTATAATTTCAGTTTATATTCCGAATGAGAATATTGTCAATAAAGTAATTAACATATATCTCGATCGGGAAGGAATCTAGTTTCAATAGAAGTGGTTCATTGAAAATTGTTATATGGTAATGGTAATTTGGAGTTCAGTAATGAGGTTCTTCTCTAACAAGTGTAAATATCATCAAGGGTTGACTATATTAATAGGTTATCATGCAGAGGAAACTACTTAGAAAACTCTTTTAATTAATATTGCATATTCTTATATCTATATGATTAATGAAGCATGAATTTAGTTATATTTGCATATGCTTATATGCATTTTGACTATGTTGGAAGAACGTACATTATTCTTAAGTATGCATTTATTCTTTATCTTATCACTTGGAAGGAAAATTAGGAATCTTGTGTATTAAAACATTAAATAGTGTTACCTTTTTCTTACCGTCATGGTTGTAACAGTAACCCACAATGTCTATTCATCTTTCATGTACCTTGTTTGTATTGATCTAACATTTTTAATGAAGATTTCATGATTCAAGAAGCATTCTAGTCAAGATATTTCATGATCAAGCAAGTGCTTAATGCTAGAAGATTCAATGAGTTGCAACATCATAATGTGGTCATTTTTCATTCGTGTATCTTATTTCATTTCATTTCAAGGTTTGAATACCAAAATGGGGTTTGACCAAGGAAAACCCCAATTCACTAACTTTTTCTTGTAGATCTTGGTGGTTGACACATGGATGAGAAAGCCTTTTGTTGTTTTTGCATCATTAGGCTAGTCAAATATGATATACCTATAATTTATTTACTTTGAGTAAAGATGATTCTTATTTATACCGACAAATCATTTATCTTGTTTAATAGACCTTGATTCATTGATGTGTATGTTATTCCATTCTTATAAGTGATGTAGATTATATAATTATTCCTCTTAATTCTCATCATTATATAATTATCTAGTTCTATTAAAATATTTTGGAATTGAGGACTATAATTAGTAGGTGAGTTAATCTTCAACCGTTACATTTGGTATCAAAGAACTTAGGTTCAACACTTAGACCTTGAGTCTACTGTGCTTAATTTATATAACATATGAACCTGTTGTATTGATTAAAAAACACAAGTTATAGGTCATTTTTTTTTTTAAACGAGTTGGTAATTCTTAGATGGTCAGTTGGAACCAATTAGAAGTTTGGGCGTAGTTCAATAATTCTGAAAATTCAAGAGGTATATAGACATCTTCACCTTAATTGTGTGTTCTTAAGACACTATGTGGGAATGATGGATTGGAGAATTAAAATGGGGGAATGATGAAATAAGTTGAATAGATCTACCTGAGCCGAAAGGGATGAGATATGAATGATGATGAGGTAATAAAAGTGAATTAATAAGAGAAATATATTGTGAAGAGAGATATCTTTGATTACGTAAAGGATAAATGAGTTGAAAGATACAAAGATAGGAGAAAAGATGAAATTTTGATATGAGGAAGAAAGAAAATCACTTGTGAAGTAAATAAAGTGGATAATGATAAATAAATATTGGTTGAACCTTCATGAAGGTAAGAAACCTATGAGGGATGCTTAAGGTAAGAATGTTTGAATCGTAAGTAGGGGAGGCAAGTTGATTGTTGAGCAATGTCTTGTTTCTTCAGGAATTGAATTTGATTGAATCCACGAGATCTTTCAAAAATGCAAGGTTCTGATGTCTTGAGAATCTTCATTAGTAATTCATGATAGAAATTGATTTGATAAATAACTTGTTATATCCATTTGATAGGGCAGAAGTGATTGATGTGATGAATCATGTATGCTTGGTTGTTATTAGTGAAAGTATGAATACATATGTACTATATGAGAATGAAACTAGTGCATTTATGCACTTCTCATGTTTTGCACGTGAATGACACATTTGTATGGATGATTGTATTCATAGCATAGAAAATTTGTTGCCTTGATTATATTTATATTTATATTGGAATGATAAATGTTCACTACAAATATACTAATGCTAGTGATGCATATTTCATATTAAGTTTCTTGTGAGAGTGATGCACTAGGGTAAGTTTTGATTCCTTTGTGTGGATAAGGCACTTGAGCAATCATTGCATTCTGTCTTTGTGTATGAAATATACTTTGATTCTCTTTTTGTTTAGTGGATCAAGTAATGATCACTAACACTGAACTACTATAATTTATGCATATTTCACCTCTTATGTAAGCAATGGACTTGTGCAAGAGATACACTTACCATATTCATTGTATGAAAATTTGGAGTAATGCACATTGTATATGAGACATGTTCCATATTTGTGTGAGTAAGGCACTTACATGTAAATTATGTATTCATACCCTATGCGAGTTAGGCACCAGGGGTTTATGCATTCTTGTTTGTTAAGTATTCATTCTATGCACACTTGAGCATGTTATGCACTATTATAACATATGGTCCTTATTCTATGCAATTTGATCTTTCTTGTCGAATGTATTGTGTGTGATAAATTTTAATCTTACCTTCTAGGATAGGATGCCGAATGTGGGTTAACAGAGAAGGTGATCTTCTTTTCCAAGGCCAACCAAAAAATTTGTATTAATGCTTTGGACAAAGCAAGCTATATTGTTGAAATAGACAGATAATGAAATCCTAGAATTTATATATGTTATATGTTTCTCTACCACATCCTGTATGCAAGAAATATGTTCATTCTAGTATAAGAGTGCATATAAGGCATCAAGCATACATCGAGAGTTTCCCTCTTGCCCTATTATTATTGGTTTCTAGGAACCTCATGCAGGGCTGGGTGTTCTTCGAGTTAGAAAGAATCCTGGGGAAGTGTTATGCTTCATGGTTGGGTGGGAAAAGCACCTTAACCATGCTCTTGACATTTAGCTTGCGGAAGACCACTGGGTTATGGAAATTGAAGAATGGTTAAATGTTTTATTTTCTTTATGAAATTTTAAAACCTAGATATGTATCATAGCATGATCATTGTATGACTTGTGTAGTCAATTACTGTAATGCACTTATCATGGATGCATTTTTGTTGCATTTGTTAAAAGGTAAAGGATTATGCATGTCATACATTAAATGAATTCCTTGTTAAAAGATATTTACTTTTCCAATTATAGATTGAGAATTACTTTTTGATGTGAAATTTAGTAACCAGTTGAATTAGTATTGAGTTCAGGATGATCTGCTAGGTTACTAATGAAATTAACTTGAACCTTTTACTTTAGCAGTGATGGCCTTTTTGTGAGAATGATTTTCCATGATGTAGTGTTGAAACCCCATGGAAATTTGGCGATCTTCTAATCTTGATGTTCCTTATCATATTGATGATCTCTGGTATGTTGATAACTTGTTGATCTTTTTTTTTTTCATGTTACTATTCAAAATGAAGGTTTTGTTGAAATTGGTTCGACATTTGTAAACTGTTGAGACTTTTCTTTTTGTTTTCTAATGATGATAAAAAGTAGTATGGGATGCTTTTTTATCATCATAAAATCTATTGATCCGACATATCGTGTGAGTAAGCATGTTTACAAAATGATCATCATTATTTTCTTTCTATGAGTAAATATCTTAGAATATGAAAAAAATTGATTAAGATATAGAAGATTGTATTAAAAGAAATGAATTAGTTGCATGCTTATATTAGCTAAGGTAAATAAAGTGAATTTGATGAAGCCATGATGCGCTAACAAAGTGTGTAAGTGTGTAAATGCCAGCCATAGGGATTTTTGTTGTTAGGAACAAATAGGTACCCAAGGTAAATGATAGCTTTGGATGATGGACCAATTGCAACATTAAGGTAGAAAAAAATATAGAGGTACAAAATCTTATCCTTAGTTAAGTTGATCATCAGGACAATGATTCTTTAAGGGGGGAAGGATGTCACGACCCCTACTTTAATTTTTCATAATTTTATAATGTTTGGTTAAATAAATTTATAATCGAACAAAAGAATTAATTATAGTTCAATTAAGTATTTCATTATGCCATTAAATGTTAATATTATGTTGTTATGGATAATTATTTATTTGCAAATTAAGGTGATTTCTTATTTAGTTACTTTGAATAAATGTTTAAAAAAAAAGGAGAAGATTTCAAATTAAATGACTTCCTTATTATTATTTTCGGAGGATAAAATATTTCATATGCAATAAAAAGAAGATTTTTATTATTATTTCTTTGTGAAATAAATAATAAACATGCAAAGAAATATTATTTGAATTTCAAGATTCGGTTATGGGGAATGTGAAAAGACATTCAGTTAGGAATTGAAGGGGCACCTACAGTAGTATATTAGTACCTCTGGCATTAGGGTTGAAAAACACAATATGTTTTCAATTTTCCACAATCAAAGAGAAAATTGGTTCCCTTTCAAGATGATGAGTCCATTGTTGAATTGGGGCGTACATGAATCCCTTTCAAAACTCTTGGGGAAAAGCACGATATGCAGAATGAACTAAAAAACTTAAGTATTATAATCTTTTGATTGAGGGAAGATATTTTAAAAGGCACAAAATATGAGATCGGAGAGGAGCAAGATACAGATCCAAGGTTCCCTCTATCACTGGAGAAACATAACAAATGAAGGTATGCTACTCTTCCTCATAGATATGAATGTGTTGATCCATTAGGGAGACTATGGTTGCAGGGAATGAATTGTCAGGGTCCTCTAGTGTCCAAACTCATAGATCAGAGGCAAATAAATCCATAAGCACAATAGGTATGTTTCAGACTACCCTCTTTATCTCTAACAAAATAGAGAGAAATTTTTTCTACAAGATGCATTTTCTGTCACACTTCGTACACATAGACTGCATTTGATTTCCTACATTTATGAAAGGTTTTCTTTGTCCAAACTTTGGGAAGTCTAGGCTGCTTCAACTCTTGTGCTAATTCTAGCCATTTCCCATCCTCTTTTCCTTAGATTCTTCTTTATTTTCCATGGTAATTGAACATTCCCAAAATTATAATCAACACTATTATTTCCCTTGAATACATACTCTTCAATGTTGTAATTCTCCTCTTATTTTTTTCCTTTGTATCCTATTGGACAACAACTGTCAAAACAAAAGAAAACAAGATAATAGAGTGATGATAGCGACATTATAGCTAACAAATTAGTAATTAAGGATATCATCTTTTATGTTGGCATTTCAATTGCGCACTGATATAGAAATGTAAAATGTTGTAATCAAAGAGAAAAAGTAATTATGATTTAACTTCGTAGAAATCATATCAAGGTTCGTAGCTTACTGTTTTAAAATAGTGAAAGCATTTAGTGTGAAGATACTTGAAATGATGTACATAGGGGGATTTAAGTTCCATTTTCATTTGGGTACTTATTTCTATTTTTTGTTTGAATTCAGCTACACCAATCTCCTTAAGTACACAATTCTTGAAATATTTCACTTATATAAATGGGCTAGGGTCTGGTCTTTTTTTGTGAGAAATCCACTTCAACTTTCCTATATTTAAATCGTCATCATAAGAGATCCAAGGCTCCTATAATGGTTCCTAGCTACTTGACTAAAAATAGCTTACTCAACATTTGAATGTAACAGTCGATGGCCACCTCTTACTCCTTTGTACCTATGCACTCTTTGGTAAGGGTAAATCTCTAATTTCTAGTATTAAATTTGCTGCACATTGAAGCTATAATAGGTATTATCCATGTGGTTGATTAGTATTAATGAATGTGTTTGATAGGGGGGGCTTGGATAAGACTTATTTAGATGGTTGTATTTTGGAATTGATGCTCTTTAGAGGAAAATCCACAATTTGATTTATAGTGTCCAAAGATTTGAACTCCCTTTTAAAATTTTCCATGCTCTTGATTTCTATTGCGCTAAGGTTCTACAACTCAATCCTATACTTTCCTCTCTATGTATGAAAATAGATTGATAATTTTATGATTGACTTAACATAGCTTGTGTTTAGATGCATTTTATCATACTAATGAGGCGTATGGTAGTTACCTTTCAATCACTACCCTTTCCCTCATCCTTTCATGTTGATGGACATGAATAACTAGCTAGAAAGTTTTTCATTATACTCTGATGGTAGCAAAGAGGAGCATTGAAGCAAAGGATGTGATTATCAATATTATAAAATTAGTAGCATGTAATTTAATGAATCAATGTTTTTTTTATCAGGAAACATTACAATAGTGAATGACTACATTGTGGCATTTCAATTGATTATCCACATTAGTAAATATGATGTAGAGTGTCACAATTGAGTGTGATTAAAGATTCGATACCTGCTCAATATCATGTCTAGTTCTGTTTTGTGCTTCAATTACCCCTGGGATGCTTGGAAATTTTACATGTGATGTGCTAAATTTTATGAGTAATTGTTCTTCATAGATGGTTTTATAATTTGGATATGTGGATGTGTTGAATAGTATGCAGGGAATTGGGTGATCTCGCCTATAATGAATAGAGGTGACTATAAATATTTTCATCCACTAACTCATTTGACTACAAAATCTGATGAAAATTTATGATGAAACATGTATAATTTGATGTATTGTCAGGTGCTTGTAAAATTTGATGTGTAATTTTCAAATTTTTAAAAGTTTATCCCCGATGTTCATCAAAATTTTAACGAACCTAGGTTTCGTCAAAATTTTGACTAGTAGTTTTGTCAAAATTTTGACAAACATGAAAAATAAGAAAAAAATCAAATTGTGGCTGACATAAAGAAAAGTGAGCTCACTGATTTATTGCAACAGTTTTTTTCTATACTTGCAAATTTTCTCTACTTGTGACAGTTTGTGGAGAACTAAGGACGATTTTCTTGGGAAAAATCAGAAAAATTCAAGAAGATATCACCAAGTTGAGGATAGTCATTTTCTTTTTACAAAATTCAGTTGTGAAGTCAGATTTGTAGTTCCAGGTTTGAAAATCATATTTTAAAGCAACATCTCATCAGATTTCATTTTTAGAGGTTTAGGGTTTTGAGAATTTCATGTCCATATTTTTTTGTGTGGAATAACCATAAAATCACAACCAAGGAAAAAATTCTTGTGAATATAATTATGTGATCCATAACTCTATTGGTCATATGGGATAGTTGTGCTATAACAAATATAGGATGCATTCATGTGTGGAGGCACTCATATAATGTAGTTAATTCAGGTTGTATAATGTAGGTTTCAATCATCATTGGGTGCATTTAGGTTTCTCAAGTTTAGCAAGTTACGATGTAATTATAGCATGATCCAAGAGTGATTACCTCTTGCTACAATAAAGATCTTATAACAATGGTTGATATGCAGAGTGGTTGTGTTATATAAATTATGTAGTGCATTCAACCACAACCCATGTTTAATGGGCTATTCTAGAGAGTGATCAATATTTTCTAAACCTTATGAATGCTACTTAAAAGTGTATAGCTTAAACTACAAACCAAGTTTGTTGCATACTTGAATGCAATATTGGGTTAGGGCATGTGCAAGATCATCATGGAAAAAACATACCCTTATGTGGCAAAAAATTTAGAAAAAACAAAGTTAGACAACTTGATGTAAAAATTTGAAAAGTTATCTATATTATTTCAAAAATATGTAAGAATAGAATCTATAGAAAATTGAATGAAGTTTCTAAACTACAAGGTTTTTTATTTTTATTTTAAAATCTATTTGGTGAAAATTTGAAATTTCAATGCAATAGTACTTAAATTTCAGGGAAAAAATAAGAAGTAGGTGTCTGTCTGACCACCTAACCACAATAAAATGATAATATTTTTTTATAATAATTTAGATATAAGTAGAGGACTCATGTCCTGATGTGATGCATATTTTTTTGTAATTTTTTTGAGAAAATAATTAATTATGATTTTTTTATTATAACTTTTAAAAATATAAAAACTCATATGTCTGATCACCTTAACTTGGTCAAAAATTCATGAAATTTATTTTTTATTTTTTAATCCTATAGTATGTGAAGCATAGAATATGACACATGTTTTGGATTAAAAAATGTGATACCTTCGAAAGCTATATATGTTTTCAATCAGCCTATCAATCAAGACTTTAGTCATAATTTAAATAGAAAATTAATAATAATTATTTATTAAATTCAAAGTAAAGCATAATTTATATTGGTGGAAAGCTGAGAATCTCCTTTAAAACCCTTTTCATTTCATTAATTTTGGGTTAAGAAAAATTCATCAGCCACATACCCTACACATACCCATCATATCACCACTTTTTGGCCCACCATGATCCTACATATCGCATTACCGCAAACTATAATAATGTGATTTGCTAATAACCATTATGGAAAGTATTAAAGCAAGACCCATGCTATATAGGATGCATTTACCTGATCATATTTACATACCTTAATGATCAAACACAAGCTTCCCACACACTCTAGGATACAATCCAAGATCATACCACAACAAGACAACTAATTTTTTGACCCAAGATTTAAGGTTGTTTTTTAATACCAATAGAAACATTGGTAAGAGCATGATTAGGGTACAAACCCTAGGCCTCTGTAGAAATATAAACAATAACTCTAGGGATTAGTGAGGTTGCAATACTAGAAAGATTGAGACATTGTAGCTAATAACAAAATTTTGCAATCTAAAGATTGTAGCCAATAACAAGCACACTATGTAGCTTAGTGACATTTGTAAATGCAATCTACGGTAAGAAGAATGACAGTCACTTGAGATGTGACAGTCAAAAAGAGGTTGAGCAGTGACAAGATAATAAAGCTCAAACCTTGCATAGTAAAGTGGAAGATTTTAATAGTGAGTTTTCTTACCCCCTTGCTGCCTTAAGGGTTTTTCAAATGCTTTTGGTAGTGTTAGACAAGGAAAATGCAATCAGGGAATGATTGTCCAAATGAAGTAACAGTGGTAATCATAGGTTCAATGTTTCTTCTTAGCCATTAATGTATAATGGAGGTAGTGGATTGCATGCTTGAGTAGTGTTTTGAGACTCATCAAAGATGGGAGAATAGTGAATAATACCTTGTGGACTATGAAGTAGTGTCAATAAGGTTGAAGGATCTTAAGATCTACAATACCATGAAAAAATGAGTCTCCTATAGTAAGTAGGTAGTCTATAGGGAATAGTTTGATTTTATAGAAGGATGCTCATGAAAGGAAACTTCAAGTGATAGTGAGTGAGTTGTTTGAGATTGCAGCTGAGGGTGCAATACCTAGTCTTAAAGGAAGTTAGAAAAGCAATAAATGTACAAGAAAATCAAATCATACACAACAAACAATTCACAATGTTATCTTGCATAATTCCTTGAGTTTGAAGACAAAAATCTCATTGTATCTTGATGAAAGTGATGACCTTAATGGTCAATAACTGGCAACCATGATTTTAAAACATGCTATTGTGCTTATGGAGGCAAAATTTTAAGCAAGGCAGCGAGTGGTGGTTTGGAACAATGGTACGTATGAAGGACTTTCTTTACATGCATAATATGCAGTCTAGCTTAAGACAACATTCTTAGAAGAGATTGAAGGTTGATTATGGAACTCAAGGGCTACCATGAAAAGGATTAAAGCAAACACTGAGATCTATTTAAAATCCATGGTCATGAAGATATTAAAGATGTCACATGCAAACCCTAGTAGCTGGAGTAATGAATAAAATGCCAAATAGGATAGTGTGCTAGGGAAGATTTAAGAGATCTCCACATTATCTAATTACAGCCCGAAATACATCATTTATTTATTTTTTTAATTAAAATAAATTATTCTAAACCCTATATAGGATATATTGATACTTCAAAAGCCTCTGAAGGAATTTGAGATTATGCAAATATATGTCAAGTAAAATACCTAGATTACAAATAGTAGTAGGAACAATGTAAGATTTGTTGAGCAAAGCAGGAATGAGATAAGCATCAATGAATCTTATGCCTCCTTTCACGCACATCTCCTCACCGTTCTCTGTCATTCATTACTGAAACACTTCTCCATTTTGGTGGTCTATGCTTGAAAATAATGTTTTGACAAAGGTTTTAGAGTATGTGTTATTAAAATGAAAACTCCATTTTGGTGGGCTATGCCTAAAAATAAGATTTTGACAAAAGTTTTAGGGTATGTTTGTTAAAGTTTTAGAGTATTTTGTCAGGCTATATTCTTGATTCCTTAAATGATTTATTCAAATGGATTGTGACTAAATAAATGAGTAACTATTTAGTCATTTTTATTTGTGTGACTAAATAATTTTTAATCAACGACCAAACTAGTAATTTATTTACTCATTTATAGCTGAGTTGCAAAAAGTCAGCAAAATTTAGTCATTTTTAGTTGTTGTGACTAAAATTTTTAGTCACCTAATCATTTATTTTCCAAATTCTACTAGTGTGTGCTTCCTTGTGTGATTAGGGCTCTCTCAATGTTGAGGGCCCTAGGGATAAGCTTGTCATAAAAAGTGACATATTGCATCTTTAACTAAAAGGATAAATCTGTATTGATATTAGCAATAATGAATTTGACTTGTTGCTCCTTAGGAATGGGTCACTTGCTCTTACTAGCTTGCTACCTCCATCATTGTAGGAAGTTTGTGATCAAGTTCAATATTCTGATTTTAGGAGTCTAACGGTTGGAAATCATAGTAAAATCAGAATTTAATAAGTTTTAGAATTAGCATTTTAAAGTGTTTTTTAGGGTCATTAACTTCAGACTATCTTCTCTTTTGTAGGGGTGGTTGCATGCCAATTTTTTTTGGTGTAAAATATCAGAATTATTAGATTTTGTTACTTGTCTATGAATAAAAATTATTGGAGTGTGAGTTTGATATTTTTTGAAGATTTAAATAGCCAAGCTTGGTAAAGAAAAATCATGTCAGATAATATTAGTCTAGAACAAAATAAAGAGACACTTGATAGATTGTGGGCTAGATTGAAAAGAAAGGGTGATAGGAAATTTTATTGTCCTTGCAATAATTGCAAGGGCTTAAAGATGACAAGACTTTTCATCACAACGGATGAGAAACATTGCAGAAAACATGGTCACATTGAAGGGGGGCATGATTATTGTTCATTGGTAAGTTGTTCATTATATGTGTTTATATTGATTGAATTTGTAAATATTTATATCGTTTCAACATTATATATATATATATATAATCACTTGGTCATGATCATGGTTTATTTGTGTGTATCATTATTATAAAGGTGGAGTGCCCTAGGGCACATGATATGGATTATTATGACCTGAAAAATGTGGTTTTGCAAGCGAATGAACATGGAGGTGTGAATATCGAAGATGAAGTTAATGATCCTACGGAAGAAGATGATAAGGCACCAGAAACACAATTGAAAATGATGGTACAGATAGATTGATCCATGACACATTTAGTGGTAGAGTTGATCATGATGATTGAGATGAATTTGATGATGTTCATGATTTACCTATACTTGAGAAGGCATATGAGCCCTGTTAACTCTCAAAAACGTAGGCGGGAAACCTCAAGAGGCTGCCAATCACTTGGTACATTTTAGGGTAACAGACAAGGTCAAAAGATTTCAACCTTCTACTCTACAGACCTGCTACTAGACCTAGGCGGGTGTACCTATTTGAATGAAGCAGACTTGACTTATGATTATCCTTCTTGCAGTGATTTATCTACAATTGCAGACGGAAGTGAACAAATGAAATCAACTTGATAGCAATAGCAATCTTTTGATCTAAATCCTAAAATATTCAAATAATAGATGTAAAGAAAATGAATGAATCTGAATGATGAAATGCAGAGACCAGTGCCTTATTGGGTATGCAGAGTTGAATGAAATAGAAGTGGGCTACTTATTCTGGCATAAACTCAAATTGTCAGCATATGATCTGTTTATAACTTGTATAAACATGCAAGATTATGACTACTAAGCTCTAATTTAATAATCTAGATGAATCTCCCTGATTACTGTGATCAACCGAAAGAATTTAATCTCTCCTTGAAAGAACTAGTCAATTAATCACACAGATACAACAAATGTGCACTGATAGACTAAAAATAAACTTGTTACTTCAATTTAAACAACCAGAAAGAATCAACATGGAGACAACTTAGCAATACTTTTCAATAAACTCAACGAATAATTGACACCAGAAATAACTTGCCACACCAGCTGATTTTCATTGAACTCGCCATTTGAAAACATGCATCATAGTCTTTGATCAGAGAACTATATTCTATTGTATCCATCCCTACCTACTATATCTATTCTGAAATATGATCTTATGAAATTCATTCACAATCGGGAATGATTATTTATACATATGCATTTGAACAGACACATCATTTCCACATCCATGTCAGCCAACCGTAGAATTTAGGCTCAGTTCATGTTGGCTTGCAACTACATTTAGAAATCTTCATGTCGGCCATAGTTCTTAACTCTTTGTTAATCATTCATTGAGGCAGTCGCCAAGACAACTCTGCAAGTATGCCGAAGGCAATTATATCATTGTCATCCCGCACTCTTTGTGTTTCACCCTAACTTTGTGATGTCAGTGAGAAATCTCATAGATTACAAAATGTTATATCGATATGTATTTCCTTACATGCTTTCCATTCGCTGAGACACAAGGATATCTCTCACTAATGTGTTTCCTTTTCCTCATTTGCTTTCGTCGTGACCTCGTGATATCAGAGAGACATCACATAGATGACATTGTGTTTCACCGAAAGCCCTTTTATCTCTTGTGTCGCTGTGACCCCTCATTATCGGGGAGACCTTATATAGAATTCTCTTTGTTTTACCAAAAGCCCCGAGCTGACTTTAGATCGCCAAGACATTAACGTTCTCACACCGAAAACCATTCATTAGACTTTTTCGGCAAGACCCAACAAAGTCGTCGAGACTCTACATCGAAGCTTATAAGTCTTACCGAAGTGTATTTTATTATCAGCGGTCGGCAAGACACAACAACCTCACCATGACCTCATCCTGAAAAATTCTTTGTTTGTCTGAAGTGCTTACTCAATATGCTATTCAGTGAGACTCACCCCAATGACCTTTTGATAAAGACCCTTTGTCGGAAAGACCCAACAAGCTCGTTTAGACATCACATCGAATATCACCAACTCCTACCAAAATAACCTTTTGCACAAGTCGGTGAGACACCATGGAATTGTTATGACATTTCACCAAAGCAGTAACCTTTGCCGATAAGACATTCAGTGCATCAGTTGGTGAGACCACATACCGAATACAACACTCATGCTGATATGTACTTCTTTTGTCATCGAAACAACATGAAAGTCCTGCCGAAAGCTACCAGTAAGTAAACTCCAATCGTTGTGACATCAAATGAGTCTTGCCAATAGGAAACACAGACTCATACAAGCATAAATACAATATGAATTGGGAAACCCCTGACCATCAGAAGCCGATATGAACTGTGATGCTGAAATACTCAAGACCTAATGGATCATATGGGACAACATGGCCAAAAATAAGGAAAATGTGCACATGGTAGGACTCATATGGAAAATTAGGGTTATGGAAAACTTGTGAAAATATTCAAAAATTTACAATTCCAACAGTGGCTCCGTCTGGGGATGAATGATAGTAAGATCATTGCAAGGATCCAAATCGTTGGGTGAGCAAACCAGACACAAAATGAGCAAAATAGAAATGGAAAAATAGCATGATGGAATGAATGCAAGATGAAGGTGAACCAAAACTGTAAACTACTATACATGGAAAATAATTTTAAAGAGGAAAAGAAAGAGTTGTCCATGCATTGGCAACCCCTAATCCTCTATGTTTTAACTTCACCTGTTCTGAGCTGTTACGATCTGAAACTAAAACCATACTTTCCCCTGTCAAATACTTGATTTTGTCTTGAGTTCATCAGATTCTTCTTGAATACATTCATGCAACCTGCTCTGTCACTGTTATTGAGAGTTCTTAGAGAATCATCATGCTCGACTTGGTCCAAATTCCCTTTACCATTCTGTAGTTCAAGTTCTCCATCATCATGGGGAAAATCTCTGTTATCTCCAACATACAAAATATCTGCATATTCAATGAAAAATTCCTCATTATCTATCTCACTGTTGTGTATTATGAAACACTCTCCCAGTTGTATTGAAAATTCACCATCAAAGTGCTTTTCTTGAGAAACAAAAAGTTTCGTTATATCAACACTGTTTGAAACACACAAATCTGAAACCTTTTACACCTCTTCCAAATCGTCATTTGGAGATAATATTAGATTATAACTCACATCTCCAATATCAAGCATATATGAACCAATCAAAGCTAGAATTATATCATCCTTGGCATGAAAATAAACATCTTCTCCATATGAGCTAGGAATTTCAAAATCACATACCTCATCCTGAATGGACACAAACTTTTGATCAACACTAAAGGTTTCACCATCATTCCAAGAAATGCACTGGGAGTCATAAAAGTCTTTACACAAATATCTTTCACTGTCAAAGAAAATGTAAGCTGGACATAAATCTTCAAGATCACCATCATGTGCACATCCCTAGTATTTAGGAATTAACAAATCTAAAATCTGTTCACTATTGAGCGAACAAGTCTCAATATTTTCATCACTACAGTTGTATTCTTCATTTTTGTCATCATCAAAAAGAATTCCAAGATCATCAGAGAAAGAAAAATCAGAAACATTACCAGCATAGTCATTTATTCCATCATTTTTCTTGTCTAAAATTATCTCCTCTTTATCATAAAGTGGATTTGAAAATACCTGAAGTTCATTCATGGGCATACCTCCGCAAAATATCATTTGATCTTCTTTTAACTCTTCATTGTACAATGGGTTTGAAAAAGTTCGGAAGCCATTTTCAAATGTACAAACCTCTTCTTCATCAACTATATCTTCGTAGCCTTCAACTATAGTTGAATGTATTATCTACTTACTATTAATTAAATTAACATTTCCCATCGCTTCTTCACCCTGATCTTCATAAGAGGTAGAAGAATCCCATGATTGCAAATCAAAATCCCATGGTTCATCATCAGAATCCGAATATTCACTGGATTCCTCACAACAAGCACTGCTTTCCCTGTCATAATATGTTATGCAAGAGAAATCTCTTATATCATCATCCTCTTCATGCATACTATCATATGAGTCATTCTTATTTGCACATGTCTCATCTTTTACTGGATTGATCTTCTGGTGCTCATCCGTGATATCACCATCGTCTTCATACCTTTTCTCCTAGGATAACGCTTGAATGAACTCAAAAGAGGAGCCTTCTGCCTTAGTCCTTTTCTTCTACTCCAATGTTTCTCCTTTGTTCTCTTCTAATCAATCTCTTGCATCTCTTTGTGCAGCTCTTTAACTTCCTCCATTTGGACAGGCTCCTGTTCAATTTTATCATGCTGTCTATTTTTTGCTTTCTTCACAGTCCCTTGTGTCACCTTCTGATCCTTCACAAGGATTCTTCTGGGGATGCCTTCCTTCTCGTTTACTATCCTATTTCTCAACCAGTACTTACTCCTTGCTTCCTCAACTGCAGCAACAGTCAGTCTCTCTATCTCCTCTTCGGTAAGTCTCCTCATACTACATTGAGCAGGCACCTCAACCGAATGTGGCTTTGTATAATCTTCTTCAGAGTTAGAAATGACCTACTATTAAGCCATATGGACATTGTATTTATGATTTGAAACATCATACTGATAACCTTCATCCTTTGAAGATGAGTACCTCTCCACAACATGGTGAAAGTTATTTGAAGCCAAATATATTGTGTGATCTTCTCCATTATTTCCCATCAACATTCCCCCCTCTTGCATTCTTTGGGCAACAACAGAATAATTTGGGGAATGTGGCTTATCACAAAATTCACAGAAGTAATTGTTACTTACCATATAGGTTCCCTTCTTGCTCAATGGATCAGGAGCTTCTTTGTTTCCAGGCCTACCTGTTATAGGTTTTCCATCCTTCCATTCTATATTATAAGGCATGTCATGTAACCTCAGCCTCTCATTTATGTAAGTATTCTCCTGTTTGTACTGATAATTGCTACTTTGCTGAGGAACCTTAGGATTGTATCTTTTATCCATTATCCCTGCAGCCCTCCTATTGTTTTCAATTGTTTGTGCCATCTTCTGAGCCTCAGCTAAGTCTCTTGGGAATCTATTTCTTAGTTCATACCCTGTTTTAGGGTCAAATGCGTTCAAATAAACACTCAGTGCTACAAAATCTGACAACTTTGATCCAGGAGGTATTTTATTATGTAATTTATTGAATTTCTGATTAAAATCATAAATTGTGTCATTTTGATCTTTTTGAATCTGTATTAATTCATGAAGAGCAGCATCTGGTGCACTTGGATTCCCATATTGCTTGAGGAATCGATCCTGAAACCCTTAGAGAGAATCAATAGAGACTGTTGGCAAGCTGTTGAACCAATCCCTGGCGTCTTCAATAAGTGATATCATGGATAGCCTCATGTGTAAATCTTCATATGACACATCCAAATCTTGGATGAAAGCATTGAAACTTCTTAAATTATCTTCAGTAGCAATTGCATTACTCCCTGTAAACTTTGGAACCAGACTTCTCCAACTGCCATCCATTAGATAAGGGGATAATTGAATCCCTGCCAAATCAAACTGTCTGATCGTTGTTGTGTATTGATGAGGGGGGGCACCAGGTGGGTACTGATGCTGGTATTATGGCATATACTGCTGACCATGAGGTGGCTGTGGTGAGTATATATTTTGTTGTGCATGATATGCATTGCCTCCATTGTGAGAATTTCCAACTGTACTATCAGGCATTTGCGGAATCCAATGTCTACCTGCATTTGTGTACTCATTCATTCCATACACAAATTCCATTCTTCATCAAGTTTTTTCAAGAGTTGCCACCTACTTTTCCAAAAGTAGGAAAATGATTATTTTCTGATCTTCTCCCTAGCGGAATCACTCTTTTTGAAACTTCTCAAAATATAACTTTTTCTTCACTGACTCTATATGATTTTCTTCAATTGAATTTTTTGATGTTTGTCCCTAGTGGAGTTGCCAATTTGTTAACTCTCAAAAATACAAGCGGGAACCTTCAAGAGGCTACCAATCTCTTGGTATGTTTTAGGGTAACAGACAAGGTCAAAAGCTTTCAACATTCTACTCTTCAAGTGTTGCTAGACCTAGGCGGGTGTACCTATTTGAATGAAGCAGACTTGACTTATGATTATCCTTCTTGCCATTATTTTTCCACAATTGCAGACGGAAGTGAACAAATGAAATCAACTTGATAGCAATAGCAATCTTCTGATCTAAATCCTAAAATATTCAACTAACAGATGTAAAGAAAATGAATGAATCTAAATGATGAAATGCAGAGACTGGTGCCTTATTAGGTATGCAGAGTCGAATGAAACAGAAGTGGGCTACTTATTCTGAAATAAACTCAAATTGTCAGCATATGATCTATTTATAACTTGTATAAACATGCAAGATTATGACTACTAAGCTCTACTTTAATAATCTAGATGAATCTCCCTGATTACTATGATCAACCGAAAGAATTTAATCTCTCCTTGAAAGAACTAGTCAATTAATCACACAGATACAACAAATGTGCACTGATAGACTGAAAATAAACGTGTTACTTCAATTTAAACAACCAAAAAGAATCAACATGGAGACAACTTAGCAATACTTTTCAATAAACTCAACAGATAATTGACACCAGAAATAACTTGCCACACCAGCTGATTTTCATTGAACTCACCATTTGAAAACATGCATCATAGTCTCTAATCAAAGAGCTCTATTCTACTGTATCCATCCCTATATACTGTATCTATTCTGAAATATGATCTTGTGAAATTCATTCACAATCAGGAATGATTATTTATACATATGCATTTGAATAGACACATTGTTTCCACATCCATGTTGGCCAACCGTAGAATTCGGGCTCAGTTCATGTTGGCTTGCAACTGCATTTAGAAATCTTCATGTCGGCCACAGTGCTTAAGTCTTTGTTAATCATTCATTGAGTCAGTCACCAAGACGACTCTGTAAGTATGCTGAAGGAAATTATATTGTTGTCATCCCGTGCTTTTTGTGTTTTACCCTGACTCTATGATTTCGGTGAGACATCTCACATATTACAAAATGTTATATCGATATGTATTTCCTTACGTGCTTTCCATTTGCTGAGACACAAGGATATTTCTCACCGATGCATTTCCTTATCCTCATTTACTTTCACCATGACCCCGTGATATCAGAGAGACATCACATAGACCACATTGTGTTTCACCAAAAGCCCTTTTATGTCTTGTGTCGCTGTGACCCCTCATTATCAGGGAGACCTTATATAGAATTCTCTTTGTTTTACCGAAAGCCCCAAGCTCACTTTATATCACCAATACATTAATGTTCTCACACCGAAAACCATTCATTAGAATTTGTCGGCAAGACCCAATGAAGTCACCGAGACTCTACATCAAAGCTTATAAGTCTTACCAAAGTGTATTTTATTAATAGCGGTTGGCAAGACACAACCTCGCCATGACATCATCCCGAAAATGCTTTGTTTGCCCAAAGTGCTTACTCAATATGTTGTTCAGTGAGACTCACCCCGATGACCTTTTGATAAAGACCCTTCATCGGCAAGACCCAACAAGGTCATTGAGACATCACATCGAATATCACCAACTCCTACCGAAATAACCTTTTGCGCAATTTGGTGAGACACCACAGAATCATTATGACATTTCACCGAAGCAGTAACTTTTGCTGAAAAGACATTCAATGCATCGTTCAGTGAGACAAAAAATCTTCGGTGAGACCACATACTGAATACAACACTCATGTCGATATGTACTTCTTTTATCGTCAAGAAAACATGAAAGTCCTATCGAAAGCTGCTAGTAAGTAAACTCCAATCGCTATGACATCAAATGAGTCTTGTCGATAGGTAACATAGACTCATACAAGTAGAAATACAATATGAATTGGGAAACCCCTGACCATCAGAAGCCAATATGAACTATGATGCTGAAATACTCAAGACCTAATGGATCATATGGCACAACATGGCCAAAACTAAGGAAAATGTGCACATGGTAGGACTCATATGGAAACTTAGGGTCATGGAAAACTTGTGAAAATATTCAGAAATTTACAATTCCAACAAGCCCCTTTATGAAGGCTCCCAAATAACTCTTCTCTTTGTATTTTTGTTGTTGTTGAACTTGAAGGTTATGAATAGTTTATTAAACATAGCAATCTCATGGATGTTAAGGTATGTCATATATATGTTATCCTTTTTCATCTATTTTAATTGTTGTTAGTTCATCACTAGTAAATAAAGGATGAAATGTGTACCATTAATATTCTTTATATTAACAAATTATTTTTTTGTTGTAGATTGATTGGTGAATTTTTGTTACCACCATCAAATATTTTACCTCACTTATGTTGAGATTTATCTAGCATTATGAAAGATATCAGAATGGAGTATCAAGCAATAGATGCTTGTCCCAATGATCATATTATATATCATAAACAACGTGAATTTTCAACAAAATGCCCAAAATGTCATATCAGTAGATATTGAACAGATCAACTAATAAAAAAGGTGTCTTGCAAGGTTCTTCGTTATATTCCCATTATTCCACGCATGCAATGATTATTTAGGTGCAAAAGCTTAGCACAATTTATGGATTACCATGCATGGAATAGAAGTGGAGATGACATTCTTCGAATGCCTGTGGACGGTTCTGCATTTAGGGACATGGAGGAAAAGTGGCCACACTTTAAAGAAGAACATCCTAATCTCAGGCTGTCATTGGGAGCGAATGGTGTCAATCCATTTGGAGAGCCAAGATCTATTTACTCAGTGTGGCTTGTTTTTGTTATCAACAATAGCATTCCTCCATGGATGTCAATAACGAGGGAGCACATAATGTTGTCAATGATTGTTCCAGGTATTTGTTTACATAAATTTTCTTTAACATAGTAGCATCTCATTTGTCTTATTTTTTGTATAATGACTTATATTTTTTTCATTCAATATTCATGTACATTAATTTATATATATTGCAAGAAAGTGGTTATAATAATTATGTAATGTTTATTTTCATTCAACTAGGTAAGTACCAAGTTAAAGATATGAATGTATATATCGATCCTCTTATTGACGAGTTACTAAAGTTATGGAATGGCGTCACTATGTATGACATCTCTAGACCAATAGGAAAAAGAGAATTTCAATTTCATGTAATGCTTGTATGGACAATTCATGATGCCCTAGGGTTAACACATTTTTGTGGTATGTTATAACGTTTGACTACACTTTAACAATATTTAATTTGATGAGGTAGATACATGCATGTTTTTAAAATAATCTATTCATTAAATATATTTATAAAAATTGACATATTTAATCCAATTATATACGATCTTGCAGGTCTTCAAACAAAGGAAAAATTTGCATGTCCAATTTGTTGTCCAAAGATGAAATCTCGTCGTTCAAAAAGTTTAGGAAAGTAGGTGTTTGATGAGTATAGGAACTTCCTCCATAGAAATCATAAGTATCAAACTACTGAAAAACATCTTTTCAATGGGAAAGAAGAGACTACATCAAAACCACGAAGAATGACATGTCACCTATGGAAGTTGGAATATAATAGAATTAATCGTCAAGTTTATACATCAGATCAAATTGTTTATATTTTTAATTTATATTTTTATATTGTGTTGTGTTTACTCATGTTGTAATTGACAATGATTGTCATAATTTTTTTTAACTTATATGTTTCATGAAGGTCATCAAGGCATTAATGGTCGGCTTCCACAGGGACTAAAAAGTTATCCCAGGTAGTTTAGTAGGTTGCCCTACTATGAGCAGCTACAAATTGTGCATTTGTTTGATACAATGCACATCGGAAAGAATATAATAGAAATGTTATGGAAAATACTGGATGGAAGACATGACAAAGAAAAAATTGTCAAAATTTGTAGTGGCATTCAGGAAGCCAATCATGCAATGAAAAATGTCATTCTATTAAATAGCGATGGAGACCAAATTAATATAAGTGCACTTCCTTGGTTATTAATGGAGCAGCAAAGCAATGCTATAAAAGAAGTCATATGAAAAATTTGATTTCCCACAAGATTTGTTGTGAACATAAACAATATACTAACAAAGAAAGGTGAATTTGGGTTAGGGATGAAAACACATGATTGGCATACCTTCATTAAGGTAATTATTCTGGTAAATTATATACACTTGTATAATGCATGTACTTTTCAATGTATTATGTTTACTACTTTTGGAAAAATAATGAAAAGATCATTTTATAATTGTTGCAGTACGTTCTACCTCTATCTCTCCCAGACAACTTTGACAACAATGTCAAGCAAGTTATATATGATCTTGGAAAATATATGAGGTAAGTAGTGATATTTGTTCAATTTGTTGTATACATCTTATAATTGCCATTTGTTTTACTTGTTATATAATATACTATATATTTTTGCTAAATCTTGTTAATATATTTGCACCTTGAATCATTTGTAGATGGTTGTCATCTAAAGAAATCCATAAAGAAAATATAAATTATTGGAAGAGAAAAATTCATCTTCTAATGTGTGAAATGCAAAAGTGTCTACCTTTGACATTTTTCAATGCACAAGAACACTACCTCATACACCAAGTTGAGGAGATTAAATTGTGTGGACCTGTACACACAAGGTCAATGTGGATGGTTGAGAGGCACTTGAAATTTTTGAAGGCTTTGGTTAGACAAAGAGAACATCTTGAGGGTTCTATGGTGGAGGGATATATGGTATACTAGACCATGGTGTACATTAGTGAATTTTTTCCTAAGTTTGTAGCAAAGATCCATGTAGATCGCATTTGGGATCCCAAGTCCATTAAAAAATTTGAAGGGGAGTACCTGATGGGGAAAGGTAGAATGAGGAAAGTGAGACGTAATTATGAGATGGTCATGGAGATTAATTGGAATACATTTTACATATGGTTTTTATGTATATTGTATATTGTACTTATTTAATTTTAATCTTTAATATACATCAATTATAAATTAAGGTCGTATATTGTGGTATTTAACTAATTATATGTCATTTTTGAATTTCAATTTTTTTTAATACAGTTGGTCAAGAGTGGGATGCACTACATTTGTACGTCACCAAAAATCTTGATTGGATGACGGTATGGATTGAATGATGTCAACAATTTGGTCGCGCATTAACATGGGAAGGTGTGGCTTCATTGGTTAAAGAAGTTCATCGTAATGAAGATTCCAATGTTGCACAAAGGGAAATTGATTTAGCATATGGTTTAAGAGATAAACAGGTACGTATAAATATATTAATCACCCATATTATTTAATTATTTTCAAGTATATTGATGTATATATATCTTGAGATTGTTTTCTTTGCATACATTCGGCCAAGAATAAATATGTTTATCAACTAATGATATTGCAATAATTTTTACATGTTTGACATATTGCAGGTGAAACACCACAAGTCTATGTGGTGCAATAGTCATAAATTTTGAATCAAAATGTTGGATGACATGAAGAAAACTTGTGATTCTGGTATAACTGCAGTCTTTTAGGTGACTAATGTTTAATCTAGAAGTGACATACATCCAAAAGTCTTAGAAAATCAAGACTATGGGATTTTGGATGATATACTTGAGTGTGACTTTAAGTCCTTCAGATTAATTATGTTCGTCATCCTATGGTACATGATACGATTGAATTAAAATGATCCTAAGAGAACTGTTATTGAACATGATAATGGATTTACCATGGTTAATACAAGATTGATCAAAGATTTAGATGGGCCCTATGTTCTTCAAGCCAATGTGGCGGTATTTTGTAGAGATTCCATGTAAACTAGGTTGGTCATTTGTTGTTAGACATGATCCAAGAGGAAGGTCGGTAAAGTATAATGTGATGGAAGAAGAAGATACCGAAGAACTAGAAGATGATGTAGATGATGATCAGGATCAACAGTTAGTTGATGATGTCCCTGACGAAGATGTCGAAGAGGAGGAACTAGATCATGATGATGTAGGAGTTAATGTTCATAAAGATGATATCTATGTGGATGATGACATTATCGAAACTGATATTGATGATGATGATGATGATATGACCAATCCTTACAATGTCGAATGTCTGGATCGGATGATACAAAGAAAGAGTTGGATGAAGAAGAAGATCAATGACATTGAAATGTAGAAGTTATGCGATTATATTATCTATTTTATATTAATTTCGTGATAGAATTATATTTGACTTATGTGGTTACATAATTAATTCATGATGTTTTTAATTTTTATGCCATTACATAATTAATTTAATGATGTACTTTTTAATGTTTGAAAGGTCAAAAAATTAAAACATTTCAATAATGATGTTAACAACCTTGAAATTAGTGTGTTTTATGTTTCATGTGATCATAAAAGATTAAAAAGTCAGTTGTAGAGGTGGTTGTTTAGTGGTTGACATGTAAAGACCTTTAAAAGGAATAAAGTGATCATTGTAATGGTTGTTGATGGTTGAAAATTTAAAATACAAGCTCTTGACATTCGAAAATATGTGTTTCTTCAAAATTTATATATTTTTTTCCTATTATCTGACACTTCATGGTCACATGCAGCCATATTTTGATGTGAAATCAATTCCAGTTCATGAAGATGTGTGTTAGCTTTTATTTGAATCTAATTTGAGGGCTTAAGGTGTTGATTTGAGTTAGAAAGCTTCATTTCTTTGCATACAACCAGGTTACCCTATTTTTTTTTGAGGGTTTTGTAGTCTAAACATGATATAAAGGGGCTACTACACTTTTTGTGATTACTGTGGCTTGTGTAAGAGGCCCCATGGATATTTTTGTAATTTTAGGATGCATGAATAGAGTGTAGGATGAGAAATAAAGAAGGTATAGTTGTTGTCCTCAAGAGTTTTGTGGTAGCTGAGCCGTGAATATGGCGATCTGATTGACCGGATTATCCGGACTGACCACTGATTTCCTCTCTTTAATTTTCCTTTGTTCTCCGGACTTCGATCTGTGAGTTCTTCTTCACGCATTTATTGTTCCCGACTTCGCATTCGGACTTTAATCCCGGAACTCGAACTCGGATCCGGATCGACGCCGGATCTTCTGATTCTTTTCCGACTTCCTTCTTGTTCTTGACGACTTCATCGATCTTTACTCCGGACCGAGAACGAGACCCGGACCCGAACCTCGACCTCGATCCCGACTTCCTGTCCTTAATTCACCCTCTAATTCTTCACTCCGCATCTCATCTTTAACCATCTACCTACCGAACTTCTGCTTCGATCCTGCCTTTTATGTCTTCGGTCAAGTTTACCTTTGTCTTCATGTAAAACCCTAGTATTATCTTACGCCTTAGGAAGGATCTATTCAGCTATTAATTTTTGGGAGGGTTTTTAAAACATCTTAAGTCCCATCGCTTTGTCTAGGTGTATTTTATTTTGCAGAGGGACAAGTTCGCATGACCATTAATCAATCATCGTTTGATCTCAAACATTCCCCACCATCCTGCAATGACCCCACCACACTATCTTGGTTGATCACGATATCACGGGCAAGTGCCACGTGTCTCACCTGGTGATGCCGAAGGGATGATAAAATACTTTGATGCATCTATTTTATTTTAATACATTATGTAGCAGGTTACTAAAGTGTTTATGAGATGCACATGCTTCAAATGAACACAGATGTTGTAATCTCAGTAGGAAAGGTGCTTGATGGTTAAAGACAAAGCTAGCAATTGTGTTGGATGAACTAGATTTCCAATGGTTGAAGATCCACAATTGCTCGCCATTGCGTGATCAGAAGTTGTGAGGTTTTTATCAATTGCGATATCACAGACGAGCAACACATGGATTTTGTTGGCAATGCATGGTATGGTGGGCCCCTTGTTGCCACAATGGAGATTATGTCAGTTTGATTTGAAGGCAGTCGTTCGATGATCTAACCAAGGTGAAAGATCAATGGCCAATATTTGAATCTGTATCAAATGTGATTAGATCTGTTCATGTAGTGCACGAGTAAGCTTTAATGGTAGACATGACATCTATTGCCAGGGTTTGATCAAAATAAAGCAATTTTCCTTCTACTTTTGGTATCATAAAGCATTCAAAACATCTTTGTGGAGCAGTTGCGGAGCCCAGGATGAAGTTACGAATTGTTACAATAAGAATTTGGGTTTCTGCAAGTGCAAAGCTATGAGTTCATTTTTGTATCTTTCAGAATTTGAATTTGGGGGAAATTTGTTGTGTGCTTGTCGTAGGGCTTGTCGATAGTTGTTTTAGAGCTATAAGTTAATTGAATTGTTGGAAATTTCAAGGTTTTGTTCTGTAATTTCATATTTTGTTAAGCCCTAGTTTTTTTAAAGTTTGAAATAGAAAGGAAGCCCTAGTTTACTCAGGATAGCATTGACAAAGCAACACTCTAGCCAGATTGGTTATTTAAGTAGAAACTTATATGATGATTTCCTGGATCAATTGCCCTTGTTGACAAATGATAAGAAGGGGTTGGTTTTGATGCAAGGAAAAACTCTTGGGGAGGGATTAGTATATAATTGTTCTAACATAGCTGATGCTAGGATTCCTCTTACTGGTCTAGAGATGTTCAGATTGTGTTTTGGACAAAGGAATTTTCCCCACCCCTTTTCTAATGGTTAGATGTATGATATGGGGAAGTTAGTGGTACCAAATGTGTTTCCTGATATAGACTTTCTTAGGACAGTGGTTGCATGATATGACCTTGTCACACAGGTGATTCGAGATAATGATGGAAAGGTTCTATTAAGCATCAACAAAGATAAATTTTGATAGGTTTTTGATCTGAGTGAGCCTAGTACATTCTTGGTTCCTATTGATCTTGAAGAGATGAAGTAAGAATATGGGAGGTCAAAATCACTTTTCAGAGCTAAGTTTCTCCCACCTCATTTGGATAGGGAAGGAGGTTCAGAATTCCATATTAGCTCTAATGACCAAGAACCTTTTAGACTGAATTGATTTGCAAAGCATTTCTTGGCTGCTTTTTACTCATTGTGCCAAATTTTGGGTTTTCACCCCAACACGGTGATGCCTATTACTTACATGTTTATGGGGGTGCAAATACAACACCCTAATTTCTCAGTAATTTACGATTTTGCTTCTTTATTGGCCAAAAAGATAAGTGAAGGGTTGTCAAAGTTGCAAAAAAATGATACAGGCACTCCATTCTTCTGGTATTCCATGTTGATGTATATGTTCTTGTATAAGAATGCTGAATTATTCTTTGAGAAGATGGAGTTAAGGTAGTGGGTTGATGGAGAAAGATTGTCAGTGTAGGTATGGACTGTAGATTTATCATGTAATAGGGAAAACACCAGTTATGTGCATTTTGACAATTGTTTTTCTTCTAGATTAAGAGCCAGGTTGATGGTAAATGTATCTAGGATTCTTGAGGAGCTGCATGATTTCCTCATACCAAAGGGGAGAAAGCCAAAATTGAAGGTTTTCCATAACTAGGGTGATATAATTCCATACCTAGTCATCACTATCTTGAGGGTGTATGGTTTTCAAGGGACCCCTCATATATTGCCATAAAATGTGCCACCAAGAGTGGGGTTTGTAGAAGTCATGTGGCAGATTGGTTGTATCCATGAGGACAACCTTATTGGGAAAGGTAAAGGAACATTCTTCCTGGATTACACTGTGGTGTCAGATTTTGATTTTTCAAAGGGAGGTTGGATACATTTTTGGAATTTTTTTGAGGAATACCATTTGAGGTGTGGCCCCAAACGACAACATGATCCTGAGGGCTTCTTTTCTCTTTTTAGAAAAAGGATAAAAGGTGGTAAGTTTGTGCATGAGTTCATCTTCCCTAAAGACTTGATTAGAAATGAATTTGACCTAAATAGGCAAGAGTTGAATAAGGAGAAGTGGGTAGCTTATGAAAAGCTATTGGATATTGTGCACAAAATGGATCTAGAGTATGATCCATTGATGGAGTTCATTCCATATCATAAGAAAATTGACTTCTTGATGGGAAACTTCAAAGAAATCATGGGCACTTTGATGACCAAAAAGATAAACTTGGAGTCAAATTTGGGCATACAGGAGCAAGATTCCACACCAATTGAAGTGAGGCCAACTTACCAACCTACAGAAAGATGACCTATTTACAAAAGGAAGAGAAATGATAGAAGTGATGAAGAAGAAGAGGATAGAAAGGGAAATCAAATAATGAAATTTCCTACAAAAAAGGTCCAAAGTTCAAAATTCCTAGAGCAATTAAGATTATTGACTTGGATGCATCACCTGAAAATAATCCCTCACCACCATCATCAGAGCCAAGCCCTAAAAGGCACAAAATTGAACAATCACAAGAGGATTTGGTGGATGAGATTGTTGTCACTGACCAGGACATGCAGATGGGTATGCCTTCCCCTCCTAGGCCAACTAAATTGGTTCTCTCTGATCTAGATATGGAAGGAAAATGTGTAAAAGATGCAAGAATGGAGGCATGTAAAGAGTTTCTAGATGACAATGTATTTGTAAAAACTATGGTCTTCTTGCAACTAGTATGGAGAATGAAATTGGAAGAATATCAAGATAAATGCAAGAGAAGAAGAGAATTGAGACCTAATAGGTCATACTAGGAGAATGATGATGAAGTGAAAGCTAAAATAATGGAAGAGTTAAAGAAAATCACTCTTGAAGAGGGGAGAAAATTAGTAAATCAAGTTGGTGTCTTGATTTTACCTGAATGGGACATTGCAGACACTGTAGCTATCAATGCTATTCTAAAGTCCAAGCACCCCTTACAAGACTCTAAAGAAGAGGTCAAGGTAGCATTGCAAGATTTTTCCTTCAGTGAAGAGTATGAAACTTTAGCAATTTGGGCTTTGGCCCCTCAAGGGAGAAAGTCGAATGTTACTGATATTAACCCAAATCTAAGAGGAGGGTTGATAATAAAGAGAGCTTCAAAGACCTTAACCAAAAAGGCTACTAATTTGACTATAAATGTGGCCAAATTGGCCCAAAATACTACTAAAAGAGAGGAGGCTGAAAAGAAAAGCTTAATGGAGACGTACAATTCCATAATTGAAGAATATAGCAAGATGCAGCAAAGGAATTTTGAGCCACAGACTGAGGTGGACAGGTTAAAGAACAAGTAGATTAGGGAGACATCAAGTGCTCCAGGGATCAAAAAATTCCCTTCCACATCAAGGTCAATTCCTCCTGCTTCTCCTATTATGTCTACACTAGGGTCTCCCAGTCAAACTCCTTCCCTTAGCCCTACTTTAGAACTAATTGATGAGAAAATGGAATACTCTGTCGATCCTTCAAAGAAGCAGCTAATGCATAAGATTTCAGAGTTACAAGAATCCTTGAAGATGAGTGAGGAGGGAATATTCTTAAAGAAAAGGGAGGTTGTATATGTTTTATTGAGACATTTAAATGAGAAAGTTGATGACAGATTTTCATCTGTGCATTCTTTATATTCTTTATTATTAAGTGCAATAAAGAATATTGATAGGGATCAGGAGGTTGTAGTACCATTAATTGAAAGATGGATCCCTAGGGCCAATGATCTTGACATCATGTATAAAGCTTCAAGGTTTGATGTAAATAATAGGCCCAAATCATTAAGGCCTACTCAGGTATTAGTTAAGTCATTACAAGGTTTTTAGTCCTTACCATATGACTTGAGTAGGAAGATCAGAGAATTGGTGAAGAACTTTGATGATTGGATCGACACATTGCTACCTGACATAATTGATGAGCAGGTAAATATCAGGTCACTCCAATAATGGTAGGATCGGGAAAATGAAGTCATCAATTGTCAAATTAGATTAATTTGTGATGACTCAGATTATGATTTATTGGTGAGCTATATGGATAAAATTATTAGCACTAGTTCATTCTTTGAATCTTTTGAAAGAGAAGCGAATCAGGTGGCAGTTAAGTATACACCTTATAGTGGCAAGATAAATGAGGTAATCAATTTTAATTGGCCAACTGATGAGGAATACCAGAAATGGGTAAAAGTATATTTAACTAAGGAGGAGTTAAAAGGAGTAGGTTGTTAAGGGTTGACAAGTCAGCTGTTACAGTTACAACAGATTATAGTTGTGTTTTTCGTGGCATTCTTGGCATGGAATTCTTGAAGCTTTGTTGTTGCATCAATTATTCTCAGCGGGCATGATGAACAAGAGGATTCTCTAGGAAATTGTTGTTGTAACAAATTTTGGAATGTCACAAATCATTCCAATTGGTTAGTGATGCATGTGCTTTCTGGCCTGATGCTTGTTTTCTCCTTCATTTTTATAAGAAGGATTTCAAGGCCAGAAGTATATGTTAGAAAGTTAGATATTTTTTGGTCAAGTCTAGGTAGATTTGTAGAGAAAATTGTAAAGTTCCATGGTTTTAAGGAAAATGCAATTTAGGTTTTGAGTCATTCTGTAGTAGGTTTTGAATTCATGGGGATTTCATGTTTTATGACAGTACTATCATTTTAATTGAAATGATTAATTCAAACTCATGTCTCTCCATTGTACATGCATATCTAAATTTTGAATAAGATAATCAAGGGTTGTCTCATTCATCTCACTGTTGTGGTGTGTATGATTTCTATTTTGGCTTTAATTCAAGGAATTAATTAAAATGCTTGAATGGGATTGTAGGTGGATATGTTCTATATAAGGATTTGATAAGTAGTATTGGGTTAGAATACATGTTGATGAAATTGTAAAGCAATGTTCTCAAGGATCTTATATGTTATGTGTTAAATCGATCATACACCCTTAGATGTTTATGAATTTGACTACCTCAATGGATATATGGAACTGATCTAAGTTGTACTAATTTTTATGGTTCAGTATTTTGTTTTTCTTTACCTAGTGCTTGCTGCAAATTGCAAATCAATGACTATTTTACATTGTGGAATGTGTTGTAGTTATCTCATGCTCCAAATAGTTGATATTACTGATGAACAACCAATTCTATTTAGTATTATCCTATTATGTTGAGCTATTAAATGAGATTATCTATTGTTGTTAATGTTGTTTACGATAATGGTGCAGAGGTTGTAAATGCATTAAGGGATCACCCTCCCAGGTCGTGCAGAGCCCAAAGTGTAGGAGGTCTTTAAAATCCTTGAAATTTGGTCTAGGTCCTTCAAGATTCCCTTGATTGGAATTGGCAATTACATAGGTAGATTAAAAGACCAACCTAGTTACAGTAAAAACAACCAACACTACCCTTAAACCTTAACCCTCTATCTCTCTCCCACTCCCTCTCTCTCTCATTGAATCCCTCTACC